>JAFIRS010003266.1:0-146123 GCA_018342105.1 Gonioctena quinquepunctata | reverse complement strand
CCTCCCCCCCCGAAAACCACCCCCTCACTCACTCGCCAAAACCCACCCCAAAATAGGGGTTGCGCCAGAACCCTTGTAGTCTATCTACTCTAATTTTTTTCTTTGTTTTTCCTCCGACTCCAAAATAGTTACTTGCATTAGTTTAGGAGCTTGGTTATTGAGACTTAACCTTAATTTTTTTTGCACTTCGGTTCGTTTTTGCGTCGGTTTCTGTTGAAAATACATAAGATGTTGAAAATACATAAAATGTCCGATTGCAACATGACAAAATAATGAAAAAAAAATAGATTTGACCCTACAAGAAACAATATATCGCGCACATCATATATTATATGAAAACGGTGACACAAAGTCCTGAATAGAAAGGGAAAAAACTCGTTGTTAATGTATCCGATTGTTTCGATTTTTAACCGACGAGATCAAAAAGGAAAAGGTTCTCTATTCGTCCCGTATATTTTATGTTTTTCCATTATTTTTCTTGAGTATGATCATGCATAACTTTTTACTGGGGCGTCCGGTTCCGTTAATTCTTTTTGCAGTGGATAGGGTGTACTTCGAATTTGGTCCCATTTGAATTTAAAAGATGGAATCCACCCCTAAGGGTAGCGAAATGAAGGATATTAATCACTCACCCTCGGGAATTCTGGTCCGTTAACCGATTCCATGAGGCATAACTTTGTACTGGGTTCTTCGTTTTGGGATGATTTTAATAGGTAGGTATACCTCATATTTGATTTCGAAGGAATAAGTTCTTACGGGTGGAAAATGGGGGATAATTGATTTTCCACTAGTGAACATTGGCACACACATACGTGGTTGACAATGACAGATCGCTACTGACATTATTCTTGTTCCGTCAAAATCAGTATATTTTATGAGAGGATGGAATGATATACAAAGTAATGAAATAAACTAACCAGAACAACGAAAATAATTCATATTACAACAAATAGTGGAAGTAGGTAATCATATTATTTAACTGGTAATAGTTGAAGTAAGGTGGGTAAGTAGTAAGTATTTTGGAAGTAATCAAAAAACAAGTAGGTAGTAATTGGTAGATTTTAGCCACAAAAAATTGAAAAATTAAAACTTTTTAACAAAAAATTAAAACGACAAAATACGGAACTGAAAAGCAAAAAATAAAATGAACCTCCTTAGTCTAAATGATAATTGAGCTCCTAAACTAATGTAAGTAACTGATATTGAGTCGGCGCCAAACAAACTAGCAATTGAATTAGGTGAAGCGTAAAATGATGGCAGCGAGATGCACGGCTGCGTTTTGATGACTTTTTTCATAGATGATGATCTTCGATAATTGTTCGTTTGGCGCCGTCTCAAAATCAGTTACTTACATTAGTTTAGGAGCTCAATTATCATTAGGACTAGGAAGGTTTATTTCATTTTTTGCTTTTCAGTTGATTTTTTTTGCTTTTCAGTTGATTTTTTCGTCGGTTTAATTTTTTGGTAAAAAGTTTTTATCTGTTTCATAGAACTTTGATGAAAAAACACTTGAAACTTTTTTTCGGGAGGATACATTACACGAAAAGTCGGTTGAAGTGGAAAATAATTCAAAGAAAACATGAGGAGCAATGAACAGATTTTGCTGAGTTCACAGCAGCTACCTCGTGTTTGGGGTAATTTGTATATATATATATATATATATATATATACAATATATATATATACAAAACGGAAGAAATTCAACGGACATAGCCCTCAGTGAGAAGTGTTAACCATAGACACGAGTTTCGGGCTCTCGGCCCTCATCAGTACGGTGAAGAAGTGCAAGGATGAACAACACTTGGTAGAAAACGACAAATCAACGGAGTCAACAAACAGAAGCCAGCCGCACATTTGTGGTTTCGGTAAGTAGACCCCGAATTCCAGAGCAACAACCAACGTCACCACGGAGGCAGCTATACACCGCGGACATCCGAGTCCAGGATTATAGATATGAATGGAAGAATATCGAGGAATTGGTAACAAAACGGAAGAAATTCAACGGAATAGCCCTCAGTGATGTTAACCGTAGATCCGTTTCGCCGGTTCTCATCAGTACGGTGAAGAAGCGAAGGATGAAACCTGGTAGAAAACAGCGTCAATCAACGAGTCGCCGCATTTGTGGTTTCGGTTCAGACGTTCCCGGCCCCGTACACGGCTATCGTCAGTGAATCGGTCAGATTATAGATATGAATGGAAGAATATCGAGTTGGTAAACAAACGAAGGAATTTAACGACTAGCCCCTGGGAGTTAACGTAGACGGTTTGCTCTCGGCCTCATAGACGCTAAAAAGCGCAAGGATGAACAACACTTGGTAGAAAACGACAAATCAACAGTCAAAAAAGAAAGCGCATTTGGGTTTCGGTTGTACCGATTCAGGGCTAATCAACACGGAGGCAGTTATATACCGTGACATCGAGTCCAGGATTAAGTATGAATGGAAAGAATATCAGGGGATTGGTAACAAAACGGAAGAAATTACGGACATGCTCTAAGTGTTACAGACAGCCTGGCTCGTCAGTACGGTGAAGAGTTCAAGCGACGAACAACACTTGGTAGAAAACGTCGGGTAACAAACAAAAGCCGCACATTTGTGGTTTCGGTTGTAGACTCGACCAGGGCAACAACTTCGTTGACGGAGGCAGTTGGTACCTGCGTGACATCGAGTTCAGGATTATGATATGATGGAAGAATATCGGGATTGGTCAAAAACGGAAGTAGTTACGGACATAGCCCTCAGTGAGTGTTAATCAGACACGGTTTCGCTTGCCTCATCAGCACGGTGAAGAAGTGCGCGATGAACAACACTTGGTAGAAAACGACAAATCAACGGAGTCAACAACAGAAGCCTGCCGCACATTTGTGGTTTCGGTTAGTAGACCCTGAATTCCAGGGCAACAACCAACGTCACCACGGAGGCAGCTATAGCTACCTGATATTCTTTCCATTCATATCTATAATCCTGGACTCGGATGTCACGCAGGTAGCTATAGCTGCCTCCGTGGTGACGTTGGTTGTTGCCCTGGAATTCAGGGTCTCAACCGGAACCACAAACGCGGCTGGCTTCGTTTGTTGACCGTTGATTTGTCGTTTTCACCAGGTTGTTCATCCTTGCACTTCTTCACCGTACTGATGAGGCCGAGAGCCCGAAACACGTGTCTACGGTTAACACTTCACTGAGGCTATGTCCATAAATTTCTTCCGTTTTGTTTACAACCCTCGATATTCTTTCCATTCATATCTATAATCCTGACCGGATGTCACGCAGGTAGCATAGCGCCTCCGTGGTGACGTTGTTGTGCCCTGGAATTCAGGGTCTACTAACCGAAACCACAAATGTGCGGCTGGTTCGTTTGTTGACCTGTTGATTTGTCGTTTTCACCAACATTGTTCATCCGCACTTCTTCACGATTGATGAGGGCGAGAGCCCGAACAGTCACAGTTAACACTTCACGAGGGCTATGTCCGTTAAATTCTTCCGTTTTGTTTACCAATCCCCTGATATTCTTTCCATTCATATCTATAACTGACTCGGATTACGCAGGTAGCTATAGCTGCCTCCGTGGTGACGTTTGTTGTTTCCCTGGGATTCAAGGGTCTACTAACCGCAACCCCAAATGTGCGGCTGGCTTCTGTTTGTTGACTCCGTTGATTTGTCGTTTTCTACCAAGTGTTGGTCATCCTTGTACTTCTTCACCGTACTGATGAGGGCCGAGAGCCCGAAACACGTGTCTACGGTTAACACTTCTCACTGAGGGCTAAGTCCGTTAAATTTCTTCCGTTTTGTTTACCAATCCCCTCGATATTCTTTCCATTCATATATATAAATATATATATATATATATATATATTTATATATATATATATATATATATATATATATATATATAAATTTATATATATATATATATATATATATATATATATAAACGGCTGAACCGATTTGAACGTTTTTTTTTGTATGCGTTTGGGTGTCGCCCTGGATGGTTTAGATTCACGAATCATACCCCTAAATAGTAAGGGTCAATAGTAAGAAGAGTGGCCAATTTTTTTTCAGACATATTTTTTTTTTATTTTTTTGTGATACAGCATTCAAAAATACATACAACTCCGGATTCTCACCCTTCTACGATCAACCCCTATTTTTCTGGCAATTTTTTTTTTTTATTTCTTCATGACAGAATAAAAAAATTCATATTACTCTTAATTTTCACTCTTCTACGATCAACCCCTATTATTTTATTTTTTTATTTTATGGAAAAAACGGGATAACAGGAAAACGGGATAACGCGATAACGGGAATAACGGGATAACGGAAAAACGAAAAAACGGGAAAACGGGAAAACGGGATAAACGGATGACAAGATGAGGGAATAACGGGAAGGAATAACGGAATAAATAAAAAACGGGATAACAGGGAAACGGGATAACGTGATAACGGTAATAACGGTATAACAAAAAAACGGGAGAACGGAATAACGGATGACAGGATAGGGGGATGAGGAGAAAACGGGATAACGGGTTAAGAAAAAATGGTATAACAGGAAAACAGGATAACGGGATAACGGAATAACGGGACAACGGGATAAAGGGATAACGGCATAACGGGATAACGGGAATAATACGATAACGAAAAAACGGAATAACGAGATGACAGGAAAACGGGATAACGGGGTAAAGACAAAAAGGGGTAACAGGAAAATGGGATAACGGGAAAACTCTCGGGAAAAACAAATAGGGTACATAGAAATTTGGACAGAACAACGTCTATTGGGTCCGCTAGTATGAATATGCTTTCACTATGTTTATTGCCTTCCTCAGGACGACTGAAATTATAAATCATAATGAATAACAATATGAAATTGTATGGTAATCAGGTACTTACAAACATGAGATTCAATAAAATTACTACCTATAAGGAACATAAAATATTTTTTTTATGACAGAGACAATTGTATATTCTTATAAATGATGTTGGAAAGGGAAACATTCTCAAATGAATATTGATAGAAATATTTTTCTGTGAATTGAAAAATCAAGGATTGAAATGAAGTTATTTTTTGTGAATGTCCAACAGAAAACAACTACTTCCCCGGCTAAAGCCACGCTGTACATTGAACCACATCTGATAGATATTCTGAAAGAGCCCTAACTCAAAAAAAATATTAGAAATTGAAAATTTGCATTTTCATTCAGATAGTTACTTGATTTTCTATTCCAGTATCAATTAAGAACTCATAAAGATGAATGAGGCTAATAGGAATGTTTTCCAAAAGAGAGTACTCACCAGAAATCATTCGTAACATTGATGCAGGAGAGACATCGCATTCACTAGGTCTTCAATACATTTTAGTCGACGATGGAAGAAAGTGACTAAAGTTTATCTTTCAGTCGCAGATGATTTTCATTTCTCATTTTTTTTGATTTTTCATTATTTATGAAGTATTTTTGAAATCTTAAAATTTCTAAATAAAATCAGTTATCTCCGCCACTGCTGCTCACAGGATTTCACCGCAAAACTTTTCTATGCTTCTGCAATTGATATTGGGAAAACTATACCTGAATACCCTACAATTTCATGTTGTTATTCATCATGATTCATAATTTTGATCGCCCTGAGAAAAGCAATAAACATAGCCGAAAGCTTGACGTATTCCAAAGAGTTCAATTGAAACAAAGCCCTTTAACCTGACGCATCCCCACAGGAAATCTACTTCTATATTAACGCCAGTTACGAATTCCATCCCTAAAGATATGAAAAGGTGTGTGAGAAGTGAAGTGAAAGTACAGTTGGTTTTAAAATTAGAGTAATGGAAATTATTATTTGGGCCTTCCTTCACAAATGAAGATAAAGGTGTTTCAGGGTTTTTGAAAATGGGTTTTGAAAGTCTGTTTACTCAGTTTTGAAGTAACAATAATGAAAATTGATATTTAGGGGTCTCTGTTGAGAGTAGAAAAACGTTTTTAAGTGTTTTTGAAAATTCAACCCCTAGGGGTGAAAATGGGGGTTGAAGTGGCATAGGAAGTTTGTATGGGAATTCCGCCAGTTTTCAAGTAGGGGTCATTTGTAACGAATAGAAGAAATATGTATCCCAGCGTTTTCAATAATACAACCCCTAAAGGGATGAAATGAAGGGTGAAAGTTTGTATGGTGGTTCCGTTAGTTTTCGAGTAAGAGTCAAAATAATTGGTATCCGAAGTCTTCGTAAAAGATATAGGAATATATATTTCAGTATTAGTATAAATGCAAATCCCAGAGGGGTGAAAGTTTGTGTGAGGTTTCCGTTAATTTTGAACTGAGGAGTATAAAAATACAAATATTGAAATACGTGTATCAGTATTTTTTTAAATTCTGCTCCTGAAGGGGTGAGTGAATTCGTGATAGTCGTCACAAAACATACAAAGTTCAACGGAGACGAAGTCGCTGGTACCAGCTAGTTATAGTATATGATAGTTAATAGTTGAAGTGAAGTGGGTGAGTATTTTGAAAGTAATCCAATTTGAGAAGGATATAATCAGTAGATTTGAGCCACAAAAAATTCAAAGATTAAAACGTTTCAACAAAAACTTCAACCGACGTGAAAAGAAACTAAAGGCAAAAAATTAAATGAATATTTTTAGTCTCAATAACTAAGCTCCTAAATTAATGTAAATAACTGATGTTGAGTTGGCTCAAAGAAACTATCAACCAAGATCAATGAATTACATTAAAAAAATTATTTAAACGAAATAACATGAAAATGCAACGTGAAATGTTTACTGTTCTCATTGTGTTTCGATTGAAATATTGTAACAATGGACCTGAAGAGAAAACATTTTCTTTCATTTCACAACAGCACAATACGAAGGCATGATCATCTGAAAATCAAACAATAATATATGTAATCCAACTACTGAATTTGAAATCTGTAAAAATGTTCAACTCTCCAACATAAACAAATAGGAAAAGTGAGATTGTTTAACCTCCGATGTCCACTATCTGTCAAATGTGCACGAAACCAATGATTTTATCAATATTCTTAAAAAATTGTGATTCTGCTAAATTCATAATTTTTGCTTTAGATTTGGAAATAAATTGTATAGTGTGAAACACTCACATAAGAATGATCTTCACAAAAATACATTCTTGAATCTGCACATCATCAACATCATTCCCCCTTGCAAATTTCAGCCACTTTTTCCGTGTTTGTTCATTGTTTGGAAGATATGTAAATAATTTGTTTGGCGTTTAATAGTTGTGCTTTTACACTGGGGCACTATACAGTTCTTGTGTTTCGAGGAATTCAATTTTAATTAAAAAAAACTAACTGCTATAAACGGACATGATTGTTTGTTTACCACGGCGTCACGTCATTCAAGGTGCCATTACAGTCTGAAGCGTATTCGAGGTAAATTAAAAATGGTTATTGAAAACGCAAAATATGTAATGTAGATATTCGATCGAAAAAAATTTATTGGTAAAATATATATCAAGATAGAGTATTAACTAATTTTCCAAATTCAGTCAACTAGCCTATCGTTCTATAACAACATCAATCACAACTGCAAACTCTGAAATGTTCTTCTCAGATATTCTAGAACCCGAAGCAAATTTCACTCCCAAGTTTAACAATTCCATCTCTTTGTCATCAAAAATAATGTTTGATACATTTTTCTTTGTGGATGTCTGTATTTTGTGGGTCCCCCCATTAGTTGAAATAACATTCAGAAATCTATTATCCACTTACTTTGCAGGCAAGAACTGGAGATGCACGAAATACAGAACTAGACTTTTGTTTCTGCCCTGTGCACACAACCTTACTACTTCCACATGAATGGAATTGACTCAAAAATTATGAGGTTACTTGAATGTGTTTCATTGTTTGTAATTATATCGACAGATCCACTCACAATAGTATTCGGAAGTGATTTATCGAGTAATTGAGGTGGGTAGGAATCATATTTTACAGCTAGATACTGTATTTTTCATTAATCGCTTGTGCAGTGGATGAAACGGTTTCTTCTACAGTATCCAGCCCATCTACGATAAGCATTGCATTGCTCAGGTTTTTGAAATTTTGATCTATCTCCAAGCTCAGTTTCGACCAATTCAGATTAGACATATCCAACTGTTTCGGCTCTTTGACCATATATGGAGTACTGTTTTGCGAAACCGAAACATTGCTGGGAGTTCTATAAAAAATGTCAATACTTCTTTTGACAGCTGGCTCATTTTTGGAAATCACTTCTTGACTTGAAACAACATCGTTTCTGTGACCTTCTCATATCCCATACCCCTCCTTGTTTCCACAAGAACCTCACTCTTTTTCTTCCTTTTTGAACATTTTCATTTCAGAAAGTGGACGTCACAATCGGTTCCGTAAATCCTCAAATGATTGATTGGAGTCTGCTCATTAGTCTAAAGAATTTCCGGTGAAAATTATTTGTGACTACAAAGACGGTTTCATTCCAATCTCTTCGAATCGCATTTTCACACTGCAGCAACCGAATGGTTCTCTGTTGTTTGGGAACTGACTTCCATGCCTCGGGAATTTTGTTTTCTTGCATTCCTAAAAATTGATTGGTTATTCTATCTCAACTAAACTAACCTATTGGGAAGTATTCATGTTTAAAAGGGAAACATTCTCAATTGAATATTGAATATATTTTTTTCTAGTGAATGATAATTGTACGGTGAACATTAAAATATATTTTGTAATATCTAAAAGAAAGTCACTACTTTTCTTGCTGAAGCCACGCTGGATATTGAAATACATTCGGTATTGGAATGCATAGATATTTTGAAAGGACCCCAATTATCTGAATCAATCTATCATACTCCATGACAGGTAATAAGAGTAAAAAAACACTGATTTCAAAATGGCACTATGAAATCAATGTTTTTGATATTCTTTTTATCATTGCAAAGTGAAATTGGTTCTAGAAAATATTTTTCCCATTTTCTCAGTCTTTTTGATGATAGTGGAAGCGTGGAATAGATTTTTATCGACAAAAAAGTACAGAAGACCTAGTGAATGCGATGCCATTCTTGCATCGAAGTTACAAATAATTTTTTGCGAGTACTTCTTTTTGGAAAGCTTTCTTTTTCGCCTCATTCATCTATATGAGTTCTTAATCAAGACTGGAATGAAAAATCAAATAATTTTCCGAATGGAAATGCAAATTTTCACTTTCAGTTTGTTTCTTTTCAGATAGGGTCCATATACAACATTCATCAGATGTTCTTCGAAATCCAGCATCGCATGAAATTACTCCACTGTTTTCGTAGATTTTTTCTATTTTTCAGAAAAATATGTCAATTCAATATTCCATCGAGACTGTTTCTATTATCAACGTGATTTCCACGATTCTAATATATGTAGAACTATTAGGTGCCTTTCATCGGAAATCAGATTCTAACGCGATACCTCAAACTTCAACTATGTATATCTCTTAGGTAGGGTCGGGTTTACAATATGGCATTCTCAGTTGAGGTGGAGTGGCCTCTCAGTCACCTGGAACAACCACATATTCTGAAAACTTATGAATCAGGAATAGTATATTATGCAACGATCATGTAACGATAGCTATTGATACATGAGCACGAGGTAAGTTACGAGTGTATTAATAGCCTTTTTCTACTCCTCCTACACAAAAAATGACAAAATTTGTACAACTCGCCAACTATGTAACTGTCTATCTAAGCACTGTGCGACATAAAACTGTACGATTCAACTTTACCGTAAACAGAAAGCACGATCAACAACCAATACGGTAGCATCTGTGAAGTTAGTCGCACGACGTATAACCAATAAGATAGAGCCTTCAGTAGTTGCCATGGAAACGAATAACAGGCCGCGTCGCCGATAACATTTTGACGTTTCCTACTTGTGTCTCGATTTGTTAGAAGTTTTTGGATTTGCCAAGATTATTCGAAGATAAATCCCTATTAACAAATAAAAATCGTTGTGAAAAATGTCCAGTGGTAGCGAAGATGAAATGTGGACAAAGCGAAAAATGCTTCGAATAATTTGTTACCAGCAAAATCTCGTAAAAGATACGAAACAGTTTATCGAAAATTCATGGACTGAAAGCTGAAACACAAAATCAATTCATTTTCAGACGAGGTTATGTTAGCATATTTTGAAGAACTGTCCAAAAAAATGAAGCCATCGTCACTTTGGTCAATTCATTCGATGCTGAGGTCAACGATGAACATAAACCATAATAACATTAACACTGCGACTTATCCTAAAGTATTGGCTTTGCTAAAAAGAAAATCAATTGGTTTCAAGAGTAAGAAATCGAAGACGTTGACATCAAAAGAAATCAATGTCTTTTTCCAAAACGCTCCAGATAGCAGGTATCTGCTAACTAAGGTATGCACGAATTATTCAAAATAACAGGCAAGTATTGATACTTTTTTATTCCGGGTAGTTTTAATTTCCGGTATTAGTGGTGCTTGTGGAAAGCAGGAGTTAAGTAACTTGAAGCATCGAAACGTGGAGGATACAGGAAAATGTCTGATAATTCATATTGCCGATTCAAAAACAGGAACGCAACGTTCATTTACCGTTTCCGAGTTCTTTTATCCAATTTGTAAAAACAACATCAATCTAAGCCCTGCAGGACAAGATGTTCAGACTCTGCCGTTCTTTTTAAATTACGTAAATGGCCATCGCTTTAGGCGCTCTTCAGCCACAATTCTTGTAGATGCTGGTGGCGATATGCTAGTATCAAAAAGACACGGTGGTTGATGGTCATCAGCAGTGGCCGAGAGCTATGTAGATAATTCTATGAAAAACATGACTGCCAACTCAAACAATGGTATTATTTTTGAAAAAACAAAAAATCAGACAACCATCCGGCCGTCTCTTGTTTTCAATAACTGCACAGTTACAATTGATAGTAATCCCAATCAAAAGTAAACTATACTAAGTAATATAGTAACTTATTTTAGTTGAATTCTCTTGGTTGTTATTTAATTGATTGATTAAAAATATTTTTACCTAATGGAATCCTAATTTTGATGGGAATGAATGAGGTCGTAGAAAAAGTATAGTACACAATTCGAGTTGTAAGACAATTACGCACTTCTAGATTTACGCACTCGCAACTTTGCGGCTCGCGGGTAACTTTTTCTAGTCGTGCGTAATATGATTCTTACAACTCTTGTTATGTAATATACTATTACATGATCGTTGCATAATCTATTTTTTCTACGACCAATTAATGATAAAATAAAAAAAGAATTCTGAATAACGGTGTCAACATACATTTCAATCTAGCCTCAGGAAGCTTGTCAGCCATTGATCTTTCCCTTTGTAGTCTTTTTATCTTAATTGACCACACATTGAGAGTTGCCGAAGACTTGCATTGGAGCGACCATTTTCCAATTATGATAACCAACAATAGCAGCACCAAACTCAAACTGGACACAGTAAACTGGGATCTCTTTCAAGAACTCATCAAAACGAAAATATCGACCATATCAATAAACAACTCCATTGATAACATCCTCTCACAATTCAATGAAATCATAAAACAATCAGCAGCACAGGCAGTGGACAAAACTAAATAGATCGACAAGGACAAGATGGTACCATGGTGGAACCCTGATTGTGATCTGACAATAAAGCAGAGTAAAATAGCCCTGAATACCAGACATGTATGAACTGTATCTAAACTCATGAGAAAAAATATAAAATATATACTACACTTGAGCAGAAGTTAACAGTAATATCGAGAAATTAAAGTCATTTACTGTTACTAGCAAAATGTTCAATGTAATATTTATATAGGTATTATGTCAATTCGCCATTATAAGTATTTTTAAATGAGAAAAAAATCATCAAAGACATAAGGTTGTTACTATTGACATATGAAAAAACCTCATACTCAACTATAAGATTCTATTGGGTTATTTTTTCTATTGTTCCACATGAAATTATTTTATGCAAAATTGTAAATACATTATTATTCGTAAAAATTTCTGGAATGTCAGGAATAAATTTTCCAACACATAATTGATATTTTTTGCCTATCTCATTACACCTGCCTATAACTACATCAATCACTGTCGTAGAAATGACGCATTACACACGACGGAATAATTAATGAAGGTCAAAAAAAATATGATTATAAGTTATAATGAGATTCGCTTTCTTTGCCACTTCCTGTAAGAAATCAGATACGCTAGAAAAATTTTTCAGAATATTCAGTACACATGAGATTTCATTTTTCGAAAAAATATGATTTCTATGGCTTGGAAATTGGGAGATATAAAAAAAAACAATATTATGTAATAAGACCCCGCAGAATTGTTTCTTTGCCAATATTTGGTAGAAAGAGCACTCACTCTCTTTTACTCACTTCCTCAGAAACAAATAACGATGTAGATTTAATTATCTCAATAACATATTGATTCTCAGGGGAGTGATATAATGAGTGGTATGATTATTACCGATCATTTTTCGGAATATCAATGAATTGCACTCCCAAAGCCGATAAAACGGGATAACGAGATAAAGAAAAAACGAGATAATGGAAAAACTGGATAATAGGAAAATGGGAACACGAGATAACGGGATAATGGGAGAACAAGATAACGGGAAAGCGAATTAAGGGGAAACAGGAAAACGAGAAAACGAGATAACGGGAAAACGAGATAAAGAGATAGCAAAAAACCGGGAAAACACGAAAACGGGATAACGAGAACACGAGATAAAGGCTGAACGGAATAACTAGAGAATTGGGTATCAGAAAAACGAGATAACGGGAAGCAGGCAGAATCAAAAGCGTAACTTAGATGGGACAATAAAAAACATAAACATAGGGAAAAAAAATTCTACGCGGATGAGAGTACCAGGAAGAAAAAAATTGGGAATAAAGAAATTTTGACAGGAAAACGTCTGTAGGGTCGGCTAGTCCTAGATAAGGAAAAAAATCGTTTTCGTTCCAAGGGCATATGCATTTTTCGAGTAAAAAATAATGGGGGAATCACCGATCTCATGCATCAAAATATGTAACAGTAAGAATACTTCTACACATTCGCTTTAATTATATTGTTTCAGTTATCGCGTAAGCTTCCGGGCGCAAAAATAGCACCCATTTGGGCCAATCAATAGAGATTTTCTGCTCTATGGATTCTGGTAGTATTTTTACCAGAAAACCGACTCTGTCATCACACGGAAGACGGTCCGTAGTTATATCCTGTTATGTTTTCTGCTCCCAACTGTCATTGCTGAATTTGTTATAAACACTCAAAAGCATTTTTTTAATTTCTTATCGTTTTTGATTTGTAACTTGCAAACTACCTGAGCAATCTCGATACTTTCAATGCGCAAATTGTCAAGAATCCAAATTTAAAAAAAAATTATTCCAGCACAACTCGTTCGGATCATGTTTAACGGAGAAAAACCGGAAAAACCGGAAAAAATCAGCTCTAAAAAAAAATAACTCTGCCTCTTCCTGAGTTGTAGTGCAAACTTTTCACAACAAAGTAATGATTGATATGTACTTTATGTGTAGAAAACTCAGGCGCTGTCGTATCATTAGTTTTGGAATAATTGCAATCAAAACTTTTTAATGCACTCTTTTGCAGCAGACCTGGATGCGTCATAGGTTGTCCGATTCCAATTTTTCAAAAATATTTCGAGAGTAAAGGTATAGTTCTACAAGACGTATATTCTCAATGTGCGTTTAACTAATTAGCGCCTACCGGGCCCATATGGACCCACCTAACCCCTTCCTAGTTATTAGGTACAGGCATGGACAAGAACAATCTGTATCAATACAGATTGCGTTATCATGTTAGATGAGGTACTGGGGAGTACACCAAAGCAGTGTTTATGCGTATTTTGAGATTCAGCTGGTTGTGACGGGAGTTTGTTTTCAGTGCATTGTGCAATGCATGAAAATTGCGGGTTTCAATTACGTTAAGTAGATTTTAATATATTCTAGGAATTATCACCCAATTATAATTGTTGTTGAAACTTGCTAAAAAGTATATTTTTTTGATATTACTTCTCGAAATTACTATAAAAATTTAACTTTTGTTTATGTCAGTGTGTAAATGTTAGTGGTCCCATATGGAACCGCTAGGCGTTAAGCTGGAATAAATTTAGATTTTTGTTATTTTAGAAGGTGCACGAGATATACCATAAGCTTCAGACAATGAAGGCCAAGTGACATATTCCATATGGAGCCCAGATCTTGATTCACTTAATTTATTTATTATAATTTCAATAATATCTGACGAAAATCAAGATTCCTCCGAGTCAGGGTGGTAGACCACCTACTCCTGTGGGTGAAAAGCTACGTGTGTCTGCTAACATGAGACGGGATAGGCTTGATCATTGCGTAATTTCAGTCCCTGAGGGCATTAGAAAGCGATGTGCTGCCTCAAATTGTTCGGAAAAAGTTAAAACAATGTGAACATTGCATACGTTTTTTGGAAGATTTTCAATGCTAATATGGTGATTTTTACTGAAAAAATTGTTTTTTTTTTTCGTGAAATAATTCAACCAGGAAAGCGCCTAGTGGGACCATATGGATTCATCCAATTTTTTCCAAAATTCGTTTATTTTATTTTGAAAAACCTTATTTTGATACCCATTGAGTTGAAGGAAATCAATAAAAACAACTAATAACGCTTCAAAGTCAAATTTAAAAGTTCAGGCGTTAATGGGTAAAATGCTGCAAAGAAGGTGAAAAATACTTGCAACCCTGATCGAAAGTGGGCGGATGCGTGAAAGCGGCTGAGTAGTGGGGGTAGAGCAGCAGTCGGGGGGAAGCGTCTGCAACTATTCACCACCTATTTTGCAGCATTTCAACGAAAAATGAGAATAGTCATTTTGTAGCACTATACTTCAAATCTCGAAATATTTCAGAAAAATTCAAATCGGACCACCTATGACGCACCCAGGTCTGCTGCAATAATGTGCATTGAAAAAATCAAATTGCAATTATCCAAAACTAATAAAACAACAGTGTCTGAGTTTTTCACACATAAAGTACATATCAATCACGACTATTTCGTGGAAAGCCTGCTTCAAAACTTCAGAAAATGGTGGTGTTATGGATTTTTTTTTAATGCAGATTTTCTACAGTTTTTCCGTTTTTTCTCCATTACTAATAATCCAATCAAGTTGTGCTAATGCTGATTTTTTTTTGCATTTTGATTCTCTACAATTCGTTCAGTATTGAGATTGCTCCATCAATTCTCAAGTTACATGTCGAATACAATAAAAAATAAAAAAAACATGATTTTCAATGTTTATAATCAATTCAGCAATAACAGGAAACATAAAAGGTATAACTACGGACCATCTTTCGTATGATGGCACAGTCGGTGTCTTGGTAGTATTTTCATCATGAAACAATTTCTGTTAATTGATCTGATATACCTTATATTTCATAGATGCATCAATGTAGAATGATTGGATTATATATCGAAAGTTAGGTCGAAATATAAGTCAGCTAGAATTTCGGAGGGCCATTGTTCATGTGAGCATTATGAAATATTCATATGATTGCATTTTTTTGGTATCATAATTGAAGTCATTTCTGAAAAGATTCAAGAATCCTGGAACATTACAGAGTCAGATATTGTTGTCAGATTTGAAACATGGTTTTAGAATCAAAATATGAATACAAGTATTTGGCTGAATTTTAAAATTGAAAGACGACCCCCAATGCCATTGATATAATTTTGAGTGAATTTTCTCCTCGCTGGGGGGTTGGAGGGACGCAGTCGAAAGTACTTTTTTCGAAAATTGATGGGTCTGAGCGTTTTTCTGATATGTTGCCGCAGATCCTGACAATGGCTCTGATCCGTTTTCGTCGAGCCACCCTGTATGGTGTTTTGAGAATCAAAAACATATCAGTCTTTCGGAATCATCCGATAAAGCTAATACACTTATCCTATGAGGCAGCGTTGAAAATATCAATTTTACAAATCAAGCAATGAAAAATTTGCATTATATATTGGATATCGAGAATCGTGCATCCCTGGAACTCTTATACTGATAAAAGGATCATTATGAACTTCGGTACGAATATATGAGGAAGACTCAACATGAAAATTTGATATGGCTAACTATTAATTGGTTTTTACAGGATATATATCAACTTCAGGATTGTGTTCCTGAATGATTTCCAACTGAATTTTTGATCACGTCTGGACAACAAAGAAAACAAAAACAAAGGAAACAAACTGAGTTCACACAGTAGTATTACCATAAGAAATCACCACGAAATATCTCCATGCATTCTTCACACTGGAATCAATTGTCAAAACGAGTGACCTCGAATTTATCACTTACATTGCTGTTAAAGTACGCGAAGAATGATATCTACGCAAATATAACAAGGATTCCAAATAACGATGGATTCTCAGAATACTATAAAATCCATAGCACAGAACTGCAACCCCATTACACTATCAGCTTTGACATGTTTTTTCGTTTCTTGACATGTTGGGTATTATTCGAATGCTATCTTTTGGGGGCAGAGGCTGCAGACCAAACAGTCACTCCTACTAATGGTGAGTTGAACTTTTCAGCAGAGAAATCCTAATATAAAGTAGTAGTTGATTCCATAGGAAAAATAGACATTTCGATTTTTCCAATAATGGTAGTGTAGAGACACGAAGTCAATTTCTGAATTTGAATAATTTCATTCAACTGTTGTTCTTCTACGCCTGTTGAATAATTTCAATACTATGTTATTCTTTACTTTTCACCCTTATTCCACATTGTTCAGTGAGTGGACTCTACTAACTATTGCCAACAGGGAATTTTTGTATCCTATATCATTTTTTGTCCAAACTGAGCTGAGTGTCACAAAATAAATGGTCCGATAAAATATTTTCACCTCTTTTCAACACAATCACTGGAAACCTTCTTGTTTCAGTATATTTGACTCCCCACTCGACAAGTTTTGGTTAAAATCAGAGCAATACAATAGGGGTGCTGAAAGCAGAAACATGTTGTCAAGTGGGGAAATCAACTCTTGTATTTGTTGGGAAGGAAAGATAAAATCGTCATGGAATTTTCAGGATGCCATTGACCAATCAGTATTTTTTTCAATTTAGTTGTAGGTTATAGATTGTAGCAGGGTCGATTCGGCTCTTTAGCCTTTCCGTACCTGGACCCCTGAGATCTCTTGAACATTACCCGTTTGTTGTGCATATATGATGGTTGTTTATAACTACGCAAGGATGTACTTCGCAGTGGTGTCTAGCTGTAATAATTTCTGATGTTTTCTAACTAGGTTCTAGAGGAATATTTTCCAGAATTTCGAAATGTCCAGTTATATTTATTTCTGTTCAAAACATGTACAGTGAATCTTTGTTGTCATGTATTTCTCAGTGAATATTTTTCTTTCAGGTTGGGATGACATATTGCCTCTCCACAAATTTGGTAACAAAAGCTATTACCTTGGTAATATTTTCAAGGTGAGTTTATTGTATTCGATGCATTGATAATAACATATTTTTCTATCTGTTATCAATTATCTATACATATATGATCAAATGTCATGACAGACTCACTGACTCACTGATTGACGATCAACGCCCAGACCAAACCGCGGGACCTAAAGAGCTGAAATTCAGGCATCTTATTTTTATGATGACATAGATAAACACTGAGACAGAAGAATATCTTTGCCCTGGAACCTTATTCCAGTGGGTTCAAAGTAGGTCAGCTTCTTAGTGCCGAAACTCTTTGTTGACGTGGGCTTTGGAAAGATCACAAAAGAGTTCCGGGCCAGAAAATTGAGTGTTTGCGCCTTCCTTGGCAAGGCTATCCGCTTCTTCATTGCCTTTGGTTCCCTTGTGACCTGGCACATACATCGGAGTAACCTGATTGTTTGTGGCCAGTTGTTTTAGGCAGAATTTGCAGTCCCAAGTCAGTCGAGGCTCAAAACTGTGTTACTTCAGAGCTTCTAGTGCTGCTTGGCTGTCTGATAGAATATAGATCTCTGCCCTCCTGAAGCCTCTTTCAAGACAATCTTGGGCGCAAATTCCTAAAGCATGGGTTTCTGCTTGAAAAATTGTTGGTACTTTGCTTAAGGATTTTGGGAGCCTCAAATTGGGACCCGTTACTCCTACCCCAGCCCTTCCATCCATTTTGAAGCCATCAGAATACCATACTGATGCATTCCTTTCCAGTTGAGGTTCGTTCGTTGTGAATATAGTGTTGTGGTTGTTTGAAACCTTTTCATAATTCACTCCGGAGTTGTGTCTAGCTGGCATAATATCTGATGGCTCGTACTTGGATCCTGGGGGAATATTTCCCAGAATCTTCAGATATCCAATCAGATTCCCAGCCTTCAAGATGTCTGGTACAGTCTGGAGGCTCTTTTTGCCGCTTATTTCATCACACACAAGTGCAGTGGTGGAAGATTCATTATCACCTCTAGTGCTGCAGTGGGGCACGTAAATATTGCCCCTGTGTTTTTCAGACAGGCTTACCGTTGCACTTTCTGCAGCTTGGATTGTGGTGAGTGCTTGGGCTTGATAATCGTTCGATATTACCAGTACATCATTTGCGGCTCAAACCTTATGTCTTGCCAAAAACCCTGCGGCACGTCCAGGTTACCGTTGTTGCCTTGGATAGAATATTTTCCATATCACTGTTTCATGTTAGTTTCTGGTCGATTATGATCCCCAAGTATTTGACTTCATTGGAAAAAGTAAGCTGAGTTCCATTCAGAGTTGGGGCTTTCAGTTCATACTAACGCCCTTATGTTAACCAGCACTATTCTGCTGGGATTTACATTTATTCCCTCCTTTGTGCATGAGCTTCTGATTATATTAGGGCTATCTACATACGATTAGATATTATCCCGTCATGTTTGCCCCTAATAGTGACGACAAGGTCAACATCGTTACCTTAAGAGGTAATTCCAGATTCATCTAGCATCACTACCAGATTATGTACAGTCAGTGACCACAGCAAAGGCGATAGAACTCCGCCTTCTTTATGTCCTTTTTCTCTTCGAGAGCAGCTTTTCAGCATTGCATGTATCCATCTGATCAGTGAAGTGTTTATATTCCTTTCCGCTAGCAATCTGCTGTTGGAGTCATGTGAGGTGCTATCGAAAGCACCCTCTATATCTATGGATGTACATAGAGCCTTTTCAATCCCTTCAATTGAACGTTGTATGTAGAGCATTATTCGTTGATTTGCTTGCTTGATAGGCAAACTGTTTTTATCGTGAAGCGCTCTGTCCGAAAGGATTCCACTTCTTATAAGTCTATAATTTTCTCCACTGTTTCGTCTGCTGGACGTCACTCAGTCTTTGGTATGAACACCAACTGCAGCTTTCCTCCAGGTTTTCGGTATGTGACCAAAAATGAAACTGGCCTCGAACAGCCTCTTCATGAAGGGCTCTATTATTTGAAGGCCATTTTGTAATAAGGCGGGAAGTATTTCGTCCTCTCCGGTCGATTCAGAAGGTTTGAAGCTCTCACTGGCCCATTCGATCTGGGTGGTGAAGATTTTCCCCGCTCGTCTTCAACAACCTTGGACCCAGGAAAGTGTGTCTGGATGAAAACACTCATGCTTTCCTTCTGGTTTTCTGCATATCCATCGTTCGGCTTTCTGATCAGACCAATGCCGTTGGTATGTTCTCCAGAAATGACTCTGTGGTGGCGTCCGGGTAATATAGACTACATTTCATGCATATAAAATCAAAATGACGGACGTCACACCAAAAAACTGGTGGTATCTTCTTAATTCATTTTTTGGTATCATATCGAGAAGGATATCCAATGGAAGAGAAGATGATTCCGAGGTCATAATTATAAATATAGTACAATATTAAATATTCTGGCAGTTTTTGTATGTTTGTATTTACATAAGTTCCACCGAAGCGTCTTAACTACTGATCCGATTCTGATAAATGAGGTGTCAATCGATTCGTTGTTATGGTCCTGGTTATAAAGGCTACGTTTCATACAAGTAAAATCAGATGTTAGATAAAAAAAGTGGGGATCTCTGATTTTTTTTTGCTATCGTATCGGGTAGGATGTCAAATGAAAGACAATACAATTTCTGGGATCATAAATGTAAATATAGTAAAATATTGAATATAAAAAAATAACAAGCGAGAGTTTTTTTCATTTCAGCGTTCTTTGTTCCAGATAAAAAAATAGATGTTTTAGTATTTCAGGAATACAACTCCCAAAGGGGTAAAGGGGGGAGGGTTGAAGTTTGAATAAGGGTTCCGTTAGTTTTTGAGTTAGTCATGAAAATTGGTATCTGGTGTTGAAAATAGAGTCATACATGTTTCACTGTTTCCAGAAATTCAAACCCTAAAGGGATAAAATGGAACATGAAAATGTTCAAGGGTTTTTTTCAGTATTTATAACGAGCGCATGAGAATTGAAGTTTCTTCTCTTTTTCACGAATAAATGAATTGTGTTCAACCTCTTCAGAAAATACCATCCCAAGCGGTTTGAAAAAGAGTAAGTTAGGGTGAAATATTTGTCACAAAATATTACTTCCGCTTTCGAATTGATATGCTACCCAAACGAGATAACGGGATAACGGAGAACGGAATAACCGGAGAACGGAATAGTGGGATAATGGGAAACGGGATAACAGAAAGCGGGCAAAGCCTAAGGTACATGCTAGAGTGGAAAACACAAAGAACATCATAGAAAAAAACTTTACGGAAAAGAAATCACGGTTTGTAGGTGATAATGAATTCATCATATCTCGCTTCGTTAATATCAACTGATTTGCTTTCACAAATTTCACAAAAGAATTTGTCAATAATTAAAGAAATATCAGTGATCCGTGTCGTTCTATGAGCATTCCTAAGATCTTTCGAGGATTCTCGATATTCCATTTTCTTCTTGATTATTTCTATAAACCCATGGAAACGTTCAATTCAAATCATTCATGTACGTTTCGGCTAATCAAAACAATATTATAGTGGGAATAATCTACCTAGAAAATTGCCGCGGGAATAATTTGAGGTATTTTGTTTTTATTGTCTGACAGCGTACATTTTTAATTTGACGTCTGTCATGAATTCGCATGAAAAGAGAGAAATGAATCATAACTGGTTTATTGCAATGCATATCATTTTGCGGGGAAATGTGTTTATGATCGTTACATCAAAACCTCATCTATAGAAAACCAGACAAGAGTTCGATGAAGTGGAAAATAATTCTCCAGATTTCTTTCCCAAAGTTGTTGCCACTTGGCAATAGCCACTCGAGCCAGTTGGGCTCTCGTGTCTATTGTTTGGCAACAAGTTTTCGAAAATCTGTAGGATTATTTTCACTTTATTCTCACTCTCTTGTGGTATTACAACTGAGAATTTCAAAAGGTTGTTTTTTCCCTGTTTTGAAAAATGACGGATTATAGTCGCAACTTGTTAGTGTGTGAAATCTTGGTAAACTTAATGATAAAGGTGGTATAAGTTGGGCATGGAGCTCGCTTATGTTGATAAAAAAATTATTGCCAGTACGTAGGTATATCATTCATCATTACAATTCAAACGTCAGTATCTGATGATTTAATTGAGATATCAACATTCTCTTTATCGATTTGGCAAATATGGTGTACTATTTTGTGTCCGCCTCTTCATGGTGTATACAAAAAAAAATATTGATCACTGAAATAACTGAATTATTATCAACTGTATAATTATGATATTAATAATAATTTATATTGTTTGCTGTATTTCCAATGAATGATTCCATTTCATCAGTACTCCAGTGATTACTAAAAAAATGGACTTAAGCCTCTTTGATTGATATATTCCGCAATTCTCCGTTGAAATCTACCAATCTAACCTGCTCAAGATCATCAATAGTGTAATTTAAACTTCTTCCCCCATGTCGTTGAGTACTCTCATGATCTTTGATTTATGGAGAGTCATTCATATTGATTTACAGAAATAATTGTATCACTACATAACTGAATTGAGTATACACGAGACTGTTATGTTTTCTGATCTCATATAACTTTTCTCAAAACAGAATGTCTATTGAGTTCACTCAGGCGGCTCCTAGAGGCACAATGTTTTTCAACATAAACAACTCAATATTTTTGTGGAATACCCATTGCGCTTCATTGTGGTGACTCGAATTCAACTGGACTGACAAATTCAATTGATGTGCAATACCATCCAAACACATACAAATGATATAATATTGCGCAATTCATCTCGAACAAGCACAATCTTTATTCAATACTTGCACAATAAACACAATATACAGACACAAAAATATTGCGCAATATCCACTATTGCAAATTGCAAAATATAATTGAGCGTTTGGGGTCCGCTTATATTATATATATATTATAATATATACAATATTTTTTCAAGGCCACGTATTTACAAGCTGCCCAGTTTTGTCATGATGTACATATGGACTTGGTCAGCGTAGAGTCGAAAGAGGAGAACACTTTCCTCTATGATTTGATACAAAAAGACGGTAAGTCAACAGGAAATTATCTACCAAACTGAAATTATTGACAAAAAAATTTATTGAAAAAAAAATCCCTACTTTCCCAACAACAGAGATAAAGTACAAATACATATGTTGAAACATATTTAGACCTGAAAATAATGTCACTCAGAAGTAATTAGTCTTATGCTAGCTCTCACGGAATTCATTATGAGTTCCATCGATCTTCTATTTGGGAAATCTTGACAGTTATTTTGTTTTGAAAATTCATCTATGAAAAATTGCAACCCGGCATGCATCTCGTTGCCATCATTTTACGCTTTACCTAATTCAATTGCTGGTTTGTTTGGCGCCGACTCAAAATTAATTGCTCACATTACTTTGGGAGCTCAATTATCATCGGGACTAAGAAGGTTCATTTTATTTTATTTTTTGTTTTAGATTTTTCGTCGGTTTAATTTTTTTTGCGTTTTTTTATTAGCATTAATTTTTAACAGCTTAAAATTTATTTTCAATATATTCATATTTTGTGACTGCCCTTTAAACCCTTTTCTCCGGTTATTTCGTTGGTTTCGATCGGATTAATATACAGGGTGACCCAGGTGCGAGCTCAATAACTTTTTCCTATACAAGGTTTCGACTTTTTCAACGAATGAATGAGGCACATTCTGAAAGAATGAGGCACATTCTGAAAATATTTCCATTCATGAACAGGATGTCCCGAAATAAGACACAGCATAAGATTAATTTTTTTTTATGATTTACTCATATTATATGCCAATTATTTAATATTCTGACGTTCCCAATACCTCTGTGATTTTGTTAACTTCAGAGCGATTTTATTTGTACTTTTCTCTCTCACTTCTAGGCTCGTCAATATTTTATGTATGGTAATTTATAATTCAAGTTATTTGTTTTAATGATTTCATCAATCCATTGTTATGAAATGAAGGTTTTTAATTGTTTTTCACCACATACAAGCAGCATCAGTTGCTTCGCTGGGTTTTCCAATGTTTATTTACAGAGTGTACAGTCCTTTAAAATTTGTCAAATTTTGTGCGAATAAATGATTGATTGAAAAAAAAAAGATACACAACTAAGTTCAGTTTGTTGGATTCGCACCTGGGTTTCTTAGACTTATCTGCAATATACTCTCAGAAATATCAATGACTTCAGAACCATTCAAGATAACTCAACCAACTATTTTGACTCGATTCCATAGACTCATGTTTTGAGATGGTGGCAAACTCTGAGTCGATGTTTCATCGACCACTATGATTTTTTGAAAATGACAAATTACAAATGGTTATAACTCGATTTTCTCAAAAGCAAGACAATATTTTATCGCATCATTGAATGTAAATTCACAAGAGCTTTCTGTCGATATAGGGTTTATGCATTCTTCTTTGTAAAAGTTGTGAAATTTGTTGCAAAATAGGAAATCTTATGATTTTTTCGAAAAGGAAAAGAACGGAGGAGGCCGTTGTCGTAAAAGTTGACACATCCGTGTACTTTCAATAACTGAACCCGTCTTATTATTGATAATGAATTTCACTCGCGAAGCCGACAAAAATGTTTTATTAGCAACTGAATCTACCATAAAAATTATCCTGTGACCGGAAATTACTGCAAATTGTCACTAAAATCCGATGAAGAATTAGATCCGATTCTAAACTTCAATTTATTGGTAAAGTTCAAATTGACGACAATTTTCTGTTTACACCTATCAATTAAATTCAAGGTCACGAAACCCACAAATCATATCACGGCAACAAGCTCTCATAAAATTCCATGAAATGGAATATATAGGATGTTTCGTTCGAAAAAATCGAGTTATAGCAATTTGTAATTTGCCATTTTCAAAAAATTGTAACAGGTGATGGAACATCGACTCCTAGTTGCCTGCAACTCAAAAGATGCGATGAAGCCCAAGAAATCGACAAAAAAAATGTTCAGTTATTTTGAGTGGTTGTGAAGTATTGAATTTTTTTGTGGGTCTATGCACGACGCTATCTTGACACATAAATTGAGTCAAAAAGCTATCGCGGATATATCTTAGAAACTTGGGTGCGTTATATCGACAATTCAGTGGAAAATCCAAAAGTGTAACAATAAAGACGGTTGCCATTCAAAAGAACAGAACTGAGTTGTGTATCTCATTTCATGAAAACTGAAAAAATCAACCGGAAACAGGGTGAAATTTGATTTTTCTATACTTCTCTTTCAGGTGGGGATGACCACTTCTGGACTTCGGGCACTAGGTTGATAGACGGAAAAAACTTCATCTGGCTCGGAACTGCCAAACCTATTGAATATACTAACTGGCTACAAGGGCAACCTGACAATATCAATGAGAAATGTTTGGAGTTTTGGTTGGTGAGGAACAAAGATTTGTACTGGAATGACAGAGATTGCAATACCCCATTTTATTTTGTTTGTGAAAAGGAAGACAAAAAGCAGGAGAAAGAAAATGATAAAAGTGAGTATTATGCAGCATTCGAGTTCGAATCATTTACTAACGATACGTGAATATCTCAAATGAGAGATCACCCATACATATATTCTGAACGAGGCACATATTTTTGTTGATATTGTAGTACTTCATTCCATTTGTCAACAACTTGCTCTGATACTTGAGAGTGGTATTGGTCATTAAATTTTTTCGTTTTGAATATACAGTTTCCAGCAATATCGCAGTATTCACAAACTTTTCGAATAGTAATTATCAAATGTATTTTCGAGAGCGAGCATTACTCATAATCAAATTTACAGTTACTGCCCGAAGCTTAAAAAAATTGAGTACTCAAAGGATTTCACAGAAAAATATTTTATATTGTTTTTTATGATTGCCAATATCCCATGCTTCAACCTCGATTACTGGTTGTTGCTTGGCATCCACTTTGTTCCCCTTGGCGACTTAGCCATCAGAACAAAGGAAGGATGAACTGAACTTCTGGCTGGATGGAAAGTCTACTTATACGATACGAAAGATATGGATTTTTTTTTATTGGAACGATAATGGACATCAAATCATTTATTCCATTTCGTGGCTCCAGATAGGAGCAATAGGTGAAGTCATTGGAAAATTCCAATAGAGCCTTGTCGAACATACTCTCCAACATGGAAATAGAAGAGAACCCCCGACTGAACTTCAGGAAGGCTACTCGAGAAAATATAAAGAATCTATTGACACAATAATAATAAATGTGGAGATTTATTGGTTTTTTTCTGATCTTATGTTATGCCACCAACTACAGTATACCTAGATGAAACCAAAGCTAATATTATTCTTGTTGGACGAAACAGTCAGGACAAAAGTATAATGAATATGAGGAAAACGGTGGCCATCAATGTTGGCCACTTAGTAGATACCTGGTTACAGCAGAACTTTATCTGTCCAAGAAATGGAATATCAATTCAAATAAATTTGCAAAACGTATACAGATTATTACGGAAAAGAAAAAGAAGAAAAAAAGATCCATGAGTCGATGAACCTGAAGTGTACTTGAAGAAAATGAAACCTCATGAAGTACCAGGCTAGGTCAATTTTATTTTTCGATTTCCTCAAATACTCAGGAAGTAATGCAAAGATACAAATATGGTTCGTAGAAGGTGTTACAAACTCCTAGAATGGCTGATATAAAAAAGGTCCCCTCGATATTGAACTCATAATGGACACTACTGGATTCAGAATAGGGAAGAACTGCTGCGATAAGGTTCTAGCATACATAGAGTCTGGTCTCCAGAGAAGACTGTGAACTGCATTTGCTCTCATGGAACTTCTGTCACGGTGTGAATGGAAATAATAAACTTCAAGTCACTGGGCATTGCGGGAACCTGTCGTTTGTTCCAGAATATGCTGAGTAACTAAAGTAACACTGTACACGCCGTAGTTCCTCCATTGTACTTTCTCCAAATGATATTTCTTGAACTGCCTCCTGTTGTTTCATATACCTAGATATACCTGGCACTGTGACTCCAGTGCCCTCCTGATAACACTCAAGCAATACTGCAGGTAAAGGAAACTGATACATCATCCAACAGAATGAAAAATGTTTGCCGCCCATATTCTGTCAACAACAGGCAAGAATTGAACAGCACGTATTATTCCAAGAATAATGATTGGAGCACAAACAACCCCAAGCTATATCGGTGCCACCTTCGTTAGATTCCATACCTAGAGCAAATATGTATACAAAGCGACACAGGAGATTGAATCTCTGAAGAACATCATCCATAAACTGGCATCATCTTCTAGTAGAGCAAACGAAATAAAAAACACAGATATTCACCATGTCGCTTGTTTATTTATGTGCCAAACGTCATGCTCATATGAATGAAATACTATATCTGCTGGTGTGAAATCGAGCCCTTTATTTATTTCATCTCATTGGGCAACAGAACTACGTAGAACATCTGGAGCAAGTGACCAATGGGTCAGGATTGATAACGAAATTGCAGCAGGAAAATCAATATCAAGATACTTGCACAATATAAATTGATTCCAGCCGAAGTCTCGATAGCCAATCTAAATGGAGAAAGATCTGGCATATAACTTCAATGTCGAAGAAAAATAGAGATATACCCTTCAGATCAATAAAAATTGATGAAACTTAGGTTTTACAAATACACCTGAGAAAAAAATTCAACGAAAGACCTGCAGTAAAATTTTCAGGATCGGAACCGGACATAACAGTTGTACATGCCACACATAGCGAAATCCACCAACTGTAACTGTGGTGCTCCGCAACTATCAATGCAACACATATTGTACACCTGCCTCAACAGACTGAGATAACACCATATCATCTGCTTCAATAAGCTTGTAATAAAACCTTTACCAGGACACATACCGTGTGTCCATTTGAGGTGCCATTCTTCGATATTCCGAAAGCCATAATATATAATATAGAGAAGGAATTTCCATAACTGCACTTAGCTTTTTTCAAATAATAACTATTATACAGGATATTTCACAAGAGCGGCACAACTTGAATTCGACTTAACTGAAATCACCTTATATTTTCTACCTGAGACTGAGTTTCCGTTTGTTTGGGTTTTTGTAGATTGTGATGGTGGACTTCTTGGATGAGTATCACGGCAACTGTCTTTTCAAAAACGCTCATAAACTAGTATTACCTTTCATCAATATTCATTCTCACGTCAGGGGGCCCATCAAGTGTACAAGTTTTGAAACCTTGTATTGCCTGTTAATGAGTCCAACAAGGTATTTTTAGCTAAGCCGTTTGACGTGTTCTTTCGTTAATCATAAACTTCTTAGAAATCTTCATGCACGCAGTGTCATTTTCCTTCTGATACTCCCTATATAACGGATATTCATTCAATTAAAAGACCACTATTTCTTTATTTCTCATTGGAAGGGAGATATTCAGAACAGTAACGCTAAGCTTCTCGACAGTTTCGAAAAAAATTCCGTAATGAAAAGGACAGTCACTTCACAACGAATGATGGAGTTGACTTCACATCGATTCAGTGTTCAAATATTCACTCATTGTCAAATCAATGAACACATTGTACACGTTAGGAATTGCAGTTTTGTATATCATACAAAATAAGTAATCTCTCGACAAATCACCTGAATGGCTGTTCATGATGAATTTATGTTCATATTTTTTTTTTAGATTGGCCAGCAATATTCGAGAATCCAAACGTATCACCGAATGTCAACCTACTTAACTACAAGGGTAAAAGCTACTATTTCAACAATTATTTTACGGTAAGTATGGCAGAAATGATGAGGTAGCTGTCCCATATTTGAATATGTTCAGTAATTTGTATGAAGAAAACCCAAGAAAATGACCATTTATTACCTTGAAAGAGCAAATTATTAAATAATTAAGATATTCATGATGTCAGCTGTTTAGTTACCATCTAACATTATTTAATTCTCAATAATAATAGTAACATACATATGTTTTGACCCATATCTATATTGACAAGAAGTTGTTGGGGTTAGGTCTCTTATGAAAAACCAATATTTCTCAGTTAGCCAACGTTTCGGCAATATATTTCGCCATGCTCAGGGCTATAGAATATGGAATTATGGACCATTACAAAAAAAAATAAAGATAAGAACGTGCTAACGTTCATAGATGAAATAATAATTCTTGAATATTGATACCAGCTCAAATTCTGAAACCAGTCTTGAGAAAGGATTTTATTGTAGACTTACATGAGTGATTTTGGCACAGCATAAAAACAACATGAATGTTACGAGACAATGGATAAAATTCCGTAGGTTTTCTCTTTATGATTTTGTTTACCATCTAATTCGAAATTCGAATGACTACTGGAGTGAATCGGGTGATTTGTTTGATGGGCACAAAAACTAACAGGTGCGCTTCATTTCTTTCGATCGGTAAATTAAATTGAGATAGGCACTGTTTAGATTTTCGATATCTTTTCTATGAATAACTGAATCATTTTTAACGATGTTAATCATTTCTTGAAAGGTGCGTTTGAAAAGGTAGCTCTGATTGCCCACAATTTGTGTGTTCTTGAAGTCAAAATTATGATTTGTTTTCTGAACATGTTCTACAAGAGATGTTGGATTTTTAAGGCTACCTCTTTTTTTTCAAATCTTGTTCATGTTCTTTCATTCTCATTGTTATGTAACGTTATGTTTGTCCTATGTTACTTTTTTCACAATTGCTACATGGAATTTTGCATATGACATTCCTGTTCAAATGGGGTACGAGTTTAAATTTTTGTGAAGAATTTTTGTTTTGTTGTGTTCTTATTTTTATATGAAACGTTTATATTCTCGCTCTTCAGAACTGTTCTTAGTTTTTCGGAAAGATATTTGACATATGGTATTTTTAGATGGATAATATTAGTTTTATCATATCAGTTGAATATATCAACCTGTTAACAGTTTGGTTGGATAACCATTGGGTAATGAGTATGATTTTACCAGTTATGGGTAATCATCAACAGAAATGGGACTGCAAATCTTCATGATTATTTGTTTTAAATTCTTAATAATATAAATTTTTTGAGAGAATGGTAAATCTGAATTGAAGTGAAGGTACCTTTCGGAGAAACTTGGTTTATGGTACCAATTGATAAGAGTTCATTTGAAGGAGTTTTAATGACTAGTGTATCCAGGAAGGGTAAACAGCTTTGATGCTCAATTTCCAATGTGAATTGCAATTCATTGTGGTACGAATTGAATATTTCCAAGAGTTTGTTCCCCTTTTCTTTTGGTATGATTGCGAAAATATCGTCAACATATATTTTTAACATGAAAACTTCATAGGAAAGTTTGTTTAGGCAGGTTGATTAGAGGTCACACATTACAAGGTCAGAGCAAACTGGTGATAAGCAATTCCCCATTCCTAGACCAAACACCTGTTCATAAAACTATGAATCGAAATCAAAATAACCATTCTTCACACAAAGATCGAAGAGACTCAAAAATTCATTTAGTTCTAAGGGTGTATTATTTTTTATTCTGAACCATTTTTCTTCAATTACCTGTATGTTTGGGTCATTAGGTATATTAGAGTAAAGTGATACAACATCTAAGAATACAATTATATGGTTTTCTGGAATTTGTGTATTTTTCACGTGTTCAGAGAATTCGGAAGAGTCTTTTACAAACTTCTCATGCTGTATAGTTGCAAATTTCAGTTTGTGACCAAGAATTTGGAGAGTTTGTATGATGGAGAACCTATAAAGCTGACGATTGGTCTAAGAGGTAGATTTTGTTTGTGAATTTTTGGAAAAAAATACATTTTAGGTTTTGTGCCTATCAAACAATACACCTGATTCACTCCAGTAGTCATTCGAGTGTCGAATTAGATGGTGAACAAAATCATTTAGAGAAAACTAACTCAATTTTATCTAGTGTCTCGTTACATCTATGTTGTTTTTGTGCTGTGTTGTATTTTTGAAGAAAAACCCAAATCACTCATGTAAGTCTATAATGAAATTCTTTCCCAAGACTGGTTTTAGAATTTGAGCTGGTAAAAATATTCAAGAACTATAATTTCAACAAAAAACGTTAACACGTTCTTATTTTCACGTTTACCTTTATAAACATTGTTCTCGTGCAATTTTTTTGTAATGGTCCATAATTTCATATTTTAGAGTTCTGAGGATGGCTAAATATATTGCCAAAACGTTGGCCAACTGAGAAATATTGGTTTTCTATGAGAGACGTTACATAATGAATGATAGTAACGTTTATTATGCACAATACAGTAACACACAAAATGTAGGGGTAGCCTATAGCTGTCTTCCACCTCTCCTACAAACTTAACTAAATAAAACAAGTTCGTCTAAAACACTCGAAATTCTTGAATAATATAAAGAAATAAGAATAATATAATATATCTGACCATTCAGTCATGCTTGATATCAGAGATATTTCGAGATTAGATTTAAATTGGAATATCGATGAGCTTAAAACTGAAACGATCTTGTTCAAATAAAATGGTACCTAGTAATGAATGCATCGTTCATACTTCTTTGTAATATGATATGGGATACTGAAGCTGTTAGTTTTAATGTTGACATTACATAGATCAGACCGGCGTGATAGTAGTTCAAACAAATAGTTGATTGAGTTTTCAGAAGTTTCAATAGAAATAATATTATAAGATATCGCATTCTGCAAATTCACATTTAATTCATTCTGCCTTATCAGGTGAGGGTTGATATGCTCTCGATAGGGTACACATCAGACGAATCGCATACACACATTCTGAATGAGTTGGAGTTTGAGTTGATTATACTGGAGTGGGAAAGTGTAATACTAATGCACAATATTCTAAGTGAGAATAAATCATCGATTTGACTAGATTTAATGTATGTTGACAGTTGATATTTTAATTTTAAGATTGATTTTAATTTGAAAAATGCCATTTTGATTACCTTATTATGAAAACCAAAAATTTTATCGAGTATTAAATCAAGATCTTTTGCTGAATCGACCCAATCAATATTGGTTTCATTCATTCTGAGAGTAGGTTGTCTTATATGAGACGTTTTTCTTTGAGATCCCAAACAAAGTGCGACAGTTCTTTATTCGGATTAATACGCAAACCATGTTTTTCTAAATAAACTGAGGTGTTTTCAAGATCATCTATACAGATATATAAATATGAGAGATCACATGTCGTTAGTTGTTATCATTGAATATAATCTGCATAAAGATGAACTTGTACCGAACAGGCAGGAAAAATGAGAAATTAAATCTTTTCAGACTGCAGGTTATATGTATAGAGTTTCTGAGTGTCTTATTTTCACCTAATATACCTCCTAGATCGATAGGAAGGCTCTATTCACTTGTACATAATTATTTGTCGAAGATGAAAAATGCCCCTTTAAATATAACATAAGTGTCAGATCTTCTCTCAGAAGGAGGATCACCTTTTGGTCAACAGCGTAGGCGTATGCAAATTACATTATTATTCCACAGGCAACTTTCTTAGATGCAAATTGTTTCTGTCAAGCGATTGACATGGAGTTGGTAACCATAGAGTCCGATGATGAGAATACCAGACTATACAATTACATCAGAGATACTCGTGAGTAAATTATTATTATCATCATAAAAGTCATCAAACGAATGAAAAAACAAAATACAGAATTCACAATAAGAATTATCGGTGAAATGCTACAGAAACTACAGTTTTTTTCGAGCGTATTATTGATATATATCGAGTCTATTTCCCATCGAAATTACAAAAATACGAAGTCTGTCAAGAGTACACAAAAAAAAATAATCATAGAACACCACAAAACTTGTCATCCACAACATGTTCCTTGTTATAATTTCAATGTTGAAATTGTTCACACAGCATTCTCTCACGATTAGTGAAACTGAGCTGTGCACTATGTGCACTATGTCATCTTCAGGTAACTTTTAAATACTGTAAAACATGTAGAGGTTAGAAACATAATACGTTACATAACATCGAATACGTTTGAGAATTAAAAGAGACATTAAAAACTTACAATATAATTCAACTATTATTCTTTCATTTCATTTTATGTTTCATGATTGAATGAACGTTGTTGAATGTCTCAGATTGCTGGTATCGGGTTTGTTTTATCTGTTATCGTTTTTTTGTTAAATAAAATACATTTGAGTGTTCGACATATTCAATTATAGTACGAGGGCTCTATAGCTATAATTCATGCAAGACTTTTCCGTGTAGAGATCTAAAGATCAGTTTACTATTTTTTTTTCATAAATTTATTGTTGTGGAGTGAGTGTGGAGTGAAAGTTCAGAAAAAGTAATTTAGAAAAAATAAAAAATATCCTAAAAGAAAATAGCTACTCAGATGACTTCGTGGAAAAAACTGAAAAAAAGGATACATGCTATTTATAATGATAACAATAATACAAAAAAACCAATTAAATATATACCCTTACCATACGTACAAAAATTATCCAACAAAATCAACAAAACGGTAGAAAAATACAACATAACAATAGCATATTGATTACAAAATACAAATAACATTTTATACTCAAAATTAAAACCTGAGATTCCAAAGTATAAACAAACCCACACCGTATATAAAATACCATGTAAAGATTGCGAAAGTACATATATAGGTCAATCCAAACAATACCTACAGAAACGAATTCAAGCCCACAAATACTCCAAAACGGAAATCACAGCATTGTCTAAACGCACAAAGGAAAACCAACATAAATTCGATTTTGACAAGGTTGAAATTTTGACAAAAGAAAAGAATCCAAAAGTTGGAAATTTCCTCGAAATGATTCATATAAAGGAAGATACAAACAGTATTAACAATAGAAACGACATAAAAAATCTACAATAACTTATTATAAACACTCACTCCACAACAATAAATTTATTGAAAAAAAAATAGTAAACTGATCTTTACATCTTTACACGGAAAAGTCTTGCATGAATTATAGCTATAGAGCCCTCGTACTATAATTGAATGAGTCGAACACTCCAATGTATTTCATTTAACAAAAAAAACAGATAGAACAAACCCGATACCAGCAATCTGAGACATTCAACGACGTTCATTCAATCATGAAACATGAAATGAAATGAAAAAATAATAGTTGAATTATATTGTAAGTTTTTAATTTCCCTTCTCATTTTTAAACGTATTTGATGTTATGTAACGTTTTTAACCTTTACATGTTTTACATTATTTTAAAGTTACCTGAAGATGACATAAACTATGTCGAAACGTCGAATGAAATAAAAAATATATAGACTGACTGAGGCCCCAATTCCGAGAAAATAAAGAATATAAACATATGTGGTCAAGAAATTAAGAAAATAAAAAATATTTATATATATATATATATATATATATATATATATATATATATATATATATATATATATATATATAGTTTTTCATAATTTTTCATAAATTTCAATAAAAAATGTTTTTCCCATATGTATCCAACTCTATGTCAGACACTGTAAATATATATACATATAAGTATATGAATTTACGTGGGAAGTATATATACTTATATGTATATATATTTACAGTGTCCGACATAAAGTTGGCTACATATGGAAAAAAAAATTGTTATTGAAATTTCTGAAAAACTCTAATGGCAGTTCGTTTTTGCATGTCTGACAGCCAAAAAATCCGTTGCGACTCATATCACGTAACCTCAGATTTGGCGGGAATTCAAAAAAAAGTTGTCTATGGTGCCGAAAAATGGGTCAAATTGACAAGACATCAAAAAAAATTATAGAGAAAATGTGTTTGGAATCCAACGAGGATCTCATGTACCAATTTTAAACCAGATTGAAAATAAATTGGAAATGCCATTTTATTTCTCTACCCTTACCAAGAAACATTATACATTCTTGTTTTATCTGGAAACATCTTTAATAACCTAAATCACATGAGTTTGAGTCAGAACTAATCAAATATATGTGGAATAGACATTTTGCGTGAGATTAATTACGAAAACACGATTTACTCTTGTCACTAGTTGAAGTCATGCCCTGTATATTGATGCACATGAGCTTATTCAATATTCTCAACCCATAAATAAAATTCAAACCAATTAATATTTGTGATTGAAACTCAATAATACATTATTTATTCTGATTGAATTTAGAATTGTTAAGGTGAATGTAGAAAAATAAAAGAAAACTCAATAAACAAACAATGTACAAATTTTTTATATTCTACGTGACCACCTTCGCGCTCCATACATTGAATTGTTCTAGAAAACATTTCGCGGCGAACATTTTCCAACATAGTTCTTTTGATCAGTGTTGCAAATTTTTTAAATGTTCTACATTTCGAAATGGGCGTTGTTAATAAACATTGGTTTCCAGATAACCAATATTAAATTCAGCAAGGATAAATAGTGTATTATTAAGTCCTCATTACAAACATCAGTTGCGTCAAATTTCATTCACGGGTTGAGAATATCGGATAAGCTCATGTGCATCAATGTACAGGGCATGACTACACCTAGTGACAAGACTAAATCGTGTTTTCATAATTATTTTCCCGAAAAATGTATATTCCACAAATATTTGATTAGTTTTGACCCAAGCTTATGTGATTTAGGTTATCAAAGCTGTTTCTAGATATAACAAGAATGTATAATGTTTCTCAGTAAGGGTAGAGAAATAAATGTTATTTTTGTTTTTTTTTTCAATCTGGATAAATTTTTTTCGATATCTTGTCAATTTGAACCATTTTTCGTCACCTCAGCAAACACCTTTTTTTTTTAATTCCTGCCAAATCTGAGGTCACGTTATACAGTGCTTCTCAAGAGTTTTCTCCCCCCCCCTCTTATTTTTGGAACGATCATACATAAACTAGTAAAATTTGGGAACTGAATATTAAAAGTTGTAAACTTCCCTACTAGTGATGATAGATGACGAAATCGTCAAAGATGACGTCACAAGGCCATTGTGACCAATAATTTCAAATGGAACCCTACGGCAAGCGACACCTCTTTTGAAAGGTATCGAAAAAACCTATTCAATGATACTAGTTTTATTTGTGTTTAAGGCAGTGTTAATGGCTCATTAGTGAACACTGAAAGTTAAATTCCATTCAGTATGATATTAATTACAGATTCAAGAATCAGCATCTACTCAGAGAAATTGCTCGAGGTGACCTCCATTTACTTCCTGCCAGTGAAATATCCTATTTTTAAACTCTTCTCGTACTTTTGCAAATGTGTCTGCGGAAACAGCCTCACATTCTGCAACAATACGTTGTTTTAAAACGTCAATATTGTCAGGTTCAGTGGCGTAAACCTTCGATTCAAGGTACCCCCACAGCAAAAAATCCAAAGGTGTGAGGTACGGTGATCGAGCTGGCCATTCCGTTGAACCTCGTCGTCCAATCCATCTACCACGATACTCCTCATCCAAATACCGTCTCACTGCATCATAATAGTGTGGAGAAGCACCATTCTGTTGGAATGTTATTTCCAAATTGCCGAATTCATCTGGATTATCTTCCAAAATTTCAAGGATTAACGGTTCTATTGCGTTTTGCAACAGCTCCAGATAAACCTCACCAGTTGAATTAGTATTTTAAAAAAGAGGCCCAACGATGTGGTTTCACGGGATACCTGCCCAAACATTCACCTTCTGGGGAAATTGGGTATGTGTTTCACGAAAGAGGTGAGGATTTGCGTCACTCCAATACCTCACATTCTGTGTATTTACATTTCCATTTAGATAGAATACTTTCGTCACGAAAACAAATTGTTTTGACATAGTCTGGCTGTTGGTTAATTTTAGTTTCCATATTCTCACAACATTCTAGTCTTCGGTCTGGGTCGTCGTCTGAGAGTTGATGAACCATTTTTAATTTGTATGGATGCAATTTGTTTTTTTTCAACACCCTGTGTACTGTTCTCCGACTGACTCCACAGGTAGATGCAACGTGAGTTGTTGAAGAAGTAGGATTACCTATTACTTCTGCCAGTATATAACTTTTTTTCTCATCAGAAATTTGTGATCTGCCAGATCGTTTCGCGTCATTAATACTACCCGTTGTTTTAAACTTACGAATTAGCACCCTCAAATGAGTCCTCTAAACGAGGCGATCATGAAACCTCTCATATAAATTGCGTTCTGCTGCATGAATGTTTTGTCCAGTTTCACCAAGAATCAGGATGGCTGCTACTTTATCACGTGAAGCACGTACCATTTCGCTTCTTGAAGCACTTGAACGTTCGGCTCACAACAGTTCAACATATTATTAAAATGTACAAAAATATTGAATGTACCAAAAGCTGCTGAAATAGTTGAACGATCGATCAACAATACACAAATTATTAAATGTACAGAAACTTGGACAATTACAAAAACGTCGAATAAGGGAGCCTAACAAACATGTCAGCTTATTTGACAACTATCCAGACCCGGAGCTTGAATTTGGAATTTAAGTATGAACTGATTCAATTCATCACAGCTTTGTGTTTTTTGAAAGCGAGTTGCCAAAACTGCCATAAACACAAACAAAATTAGTATAATTGAAAAGGTTTCTTCGATACCGTTTAAAAGAGGTGTCCTTGCCGTAGGGTTTCATTTGAAATTATTGGTCACAATGGCCTTGTGACTTCATATTTGACGATTCCGTCATCTTTCATCACTAGTAGGGAAGTTTACAACCTTTTATATTCAGTTTCCAAATTTCACTTGTTTATGTATAATCGTTCCAAAAATAAGAGGGGGGGAGCGGAGTTTTGAGAAGCACTGTATATATGATCCTAAGATTCACATCTGCATTTTTGTTAGCGATGTTGTCAACCCAACGATTGTCAACTCCTGAGATGCTGATAATATCAACAAAAATGTCACCTAGGATTACCAAGTTATACGAGCCTGGGTATAAGGAACTACTGACTATAGATTGGTCAATTGACATCAAAATCAAAAACCCACCGAATTCGAGCGATATATCGTTGAAATAATGTTTTTTCCCGTACAAATGGGGTTATCGATATATTCACTGCAATCTGTTCAATTTCCCAGGAAATTGTCAGAACAAATATCGCTATAGCCATCATTCATTCATATAAAGTGACAAGCCCTCATTGACCAGTCATATTATTTGATCAGCTCTTTATAGAGTTATTTTCTGTTGATTTTTTTTCTCATATTCAAGATTATTTGAGGTTTTTTTTTTTAGTTGTCGGGGATAGTTTTTGGTCCTCTGGAACAAGGCTCGTCGACGATAAAACTTGGATTTGGCTACCTACTGGAAAGAGAGTCGAATATACTCACTGGCAATCCGGAAAGCCTGATAATAAAAATGAAAAATGCATACAATTGATCCAACAAAGAAACACGGGCTTGGAGTGGAATGACTTGTCCTGTACCTCAGCATTGAATTTCATTTGTCAGTCACCAACAAAGAAATATACACGTTCATCAGCAGGTATGACATTCTGTTTTTCATATCCGACAATGAAACCCCTCGACTGAATAGCAAAAAGAAAAGAAAAAAAGATAATTGATTGAAATGTTTTTGTCAATGATATATATGGTAAGGTGGGGCAAGTGCGCTATACATTTTGTCGAGTTCAGCTACAGAAAAATTGCTATTTATGCAAAAGTAATTTTTGCAGAAATAACACTGACTCTTCCTGAGTTTTGTCTAGTAGGAGTCAGCAACACTTAAAAGTTTATGTGTTCCCAGAACGAAAGAATAGTTTGCACCTGCCCCGAAAAAAGGGGTGAATGCCTGATCTGGCTTCAGAACCGTATAAAGGTGAGAGATGGAACATGTGCCAAATAGTTAGATTTCTGAAAATTCAAAGGCTCTGTGAATCATTCCAATCAAAGTTAAATTCGCTGAGTTATGAAGTTTATCAGCTTGTCAGATACAAAAGTTCTGGACGTTGAAAAAAACTGAATGCAAAAGTTGCCTTGAAATCTGAAAATACAAAGATGTACCATGAATTTGATGATTCCTTCTTCGGCTATAGAAAAGTACTCACCCTAGACATTTTTGCAAGGTAACAGTGAACGAAATTCAATTAACTACACTAGAAATCCACTTATTAACCTGACAAACATAACCTTCCAAACGACACTGCTGTATACGATTACAATCGTACTTTGCCCCTCTCTAACTACCATTGTGCTGTTTCAATACTGAATCCACTCCAGAAAAACCCAAAGGATGATTCGCAAATTTTGCCGCTGTCATTTTGAGAGTATTGGTCAAAATTTGAAAAATGTTGATACATCATTGGTTGAAATAGTATGAGGAAAATAGTCACCCAAATATCCATAACCACTTGATATTTCATCAGTGGTATTTGTCGATTTCCTTAAAAATCTCATAACCTACTCGAATCGATATTATTCTGCGATAAAATATCTCTCTCTATATTGCTAATAATCATACTAGCAGAAGTCAGACAAAATATTGAAAAGACGAACTTTTGATCATTTTCGTTTTGAATATCTATAAGTAAATTGGATATAGGTGACAACATATCCTTCTGTGAGTCCTCATGAAAAAAATACAAGCCTTCTCAACGTCTTCTCTGGGAAGTGATAAAATCATCTATATTATTAGAAAATATGCCGATATTGTCCAATTCTCAATTGAATACCACATGTATTTTGATATTTCAGATGGTTTCAGAGAGTCTGCAATTTTTTTTGTCAATTTCATCATGATATCGTGAATACCTCAAATGCGTTGGTATTCACATTGAAACTCTCTTGGCAAAAAGTATTTATTGATTGTGAAAGAGTTCATTTCGGTTAGAGTAAAATATTTTTCTGTTTTTTTATGACTAATTGGTGATAAAATGATTCAATAAAATTTGGTAGTCAATTGCTGAGTTTTTGGAATTGTGTTATCTCGATTTTTGTCACACACTCAGGTGTTTGTTTCATTTAGGAGATGGAAATTCTCCCAGTACCAGCTCACCTGTGATACCTGTGACACCATCACCTCTACCGCCAAAACAGCAGGAACAATATAAAATAAATGCGGAAAAGGTTTGTACCCAGTTTTCACTTGTTTCAATAAAATGTCACCAGTATGTTAAAAAAACTATAATAAGCGATATTTTGTGATGGTGTATTATGAAATTACAGTCGAAATTGGAAAATCTATAATGGCTTATTTTTCAGAAATTGAAAATGGCAATTTTGCCATTTATCCAATCCTGAAACATTCCGCCTCAAACGACTTTTGACCGACAAAAAAACTGAGAGGTTCTTTAGGGGTAGGAAAATAGTGATGATTGATTGTTTAGCCACTGAATTTTCACCTGTTGATCTATGCCACCACGCATATCCTTGTATTGGGTTATCCGATTAAGATGTTTTTTTTTATATTGAATAGGGTATACTTCGAAAATGGTCACATTTGAATTTGAAGAAACAATCCCTCCTGAGGGTAGAAAAATAGGGAATGAATAATTTTTAGATTCTCCTGAATATCGTTTTCTCAATCGAGCAGCACCTTTTGCAGGCATATCGATGTTGGTATGAAAAGATTGTTGTTTTATGGGTATTTATATCATATACCTAACAATTGCTAGTTAGATCAAGGTAGGTAGGTATTTCAAAAGTGATAAAAAATCGAGTAGTTAGTAATCAGTAGATTTTAATATATTTGGATTAGCTGAATCAAACACTTGAATTTGACATTTCCGCGTTCCGTATAATTTGGAAGCACACTAACGCTGTGCAATTGGCAGCTTCGCATTCCAATTCTTGAGTTCTTTCGTTTGTGGTGAACTGTAGCACCAGTGTCACTCCGAGCTACACTGAAAATGAACCTATCTTTTTTCCCCTTTAGGGTTGACTTTGTGATGAAGAGCCCAAATAGTAATTTCCATTATTCTTATTTATAAATCAATTGTACTTTCACTTTCACCCCCCTCCTCAACCACCTTTTCTCCCATTTGGGGATAAAATATCAAAAAAATAAACTGTCAAAATTTCAACTTTTAGGTCTGGGCGTTGATCGTATATCAGTCAATCAGTGAGTCAGTTAGTCAGGCCATATAATTAAAATTCTACATATTACCCCAAACACGACGTTGCTGCTCTGAACCGTTGGGGAGATCTCTCAATAGTCTTCCGTCTCCATCATCACCAGATTAACTGCGAGATTCCATGTTGTTGTAGTGTCATCAGAACTGCATATGTGTGACAAGTTTCAACAGAATCGGTTCTCAGGTGTGACATCAATGAATCGTCCCCTATTTTTCTGCCTTTGGGGTGTATTTTTTTCTTAAATTCAAATGGGACTTACTTTGAAGCATAACCCCATACAATCAAAGGAAAATTCATCTGAATCGGATAATCCAGTACAAAGTTATGCATGATAAAATTGGTCAACAAATAAAGATTGTGTTGGTGAACCAACAATGATCCCCATTTTCCTACCCTTAGGCCCGGTATTCTCAACTCCGGTTATACTGGGAATACATTAACCGATGGTGAGAATATGCTCTTGTAAAACATTTATTGAAAAGCACATTTCAACCATTGGTTAATTCATTCCTAGTATAACCGAGCCTTGGGACTGTAAGAAGTTATGCGTGGTAATACATAAAAAAAATATGAAATACACGTGTCGACTAGAGAACCTTCCGCTTTTTTCTCTTCGGTTGAAAATACCCGAACGTCATATTAAAATGAGTTGGAAAACCTACTATTTCATGTGGTCAAACAAGTCAAGAATTCAATATTCTTCCTTAATTTGGAATAATACGCGAAATCTAATAGTTTCAACAGAAAAGTAGGTATCAGGTATAGTACAATAATAATATTGCGCTCGATGAATTTGCGACGTCCAAAAAATTGTAATTTAAAATTTTTTCCCATAATTTTTATACTATTTTCTATTCTCATTCCATTTTGCAGCTCACGTACCCTCAAGCAGTTCAGGCTTGTAAAAATCAGTCCATGCAACTCGTCAGCATTCAAACTAAGGAGAAAAATGAGGCAATAAATAAATTAATTCAGCAAAGGGGTGAGTTCAACATATTGTTACAGATTTGGGATTTGTGAGTATTGAAATACGAAATACTTAATAAATCATAGGGTCCATGTATTCAAATTCGACAAAAAACCAACACAATACTGCAATCTGACAATCGAATGAATCAATCACAATTCACTGTTGAAATAATGCAAATGACATGGCACTTCGATTTTTTTCCGAAGATTGAAAGTTTACGCTACCATACAATAATACGCTCTCCGAAAGAACACTTCTTTTCCTCTTTAGTGATGCGCCATGCTTTTCAATTTGTCATCAGCCCTAGAAACTTCACAGCGGGACCTTGTAGAAAACCCTTGAACCTTCGAGAAGCCGCCATTACGTGACCTCGCTTGACATGGATAATGGGGCTCTGGCAGGCCGGCTCTAGTCATTTGGAAACCGTACGACAGAAATATTTCAACGCCTCCTGTCGCCCCAAATAATTATTTTTATCCCTTGATTCCTGCTCTTTCGTTTGTTCAAGCTGAACATGACATGGAACGTTGTTTTCAATCTCTAGTCATAGTATTGAGAAAAAGTCAAAGAGCTCACAAGGTTTCCACAGGTTGAAGACTTATTTACATTGCTGTGACAATTGGAAAGGAGTTCCAAATTCAGCAAAACCCTAATGGTACTGTTCTTGCTTCCGTTTTCAAACTATTCCAATATATCTTTCGTGTCAGTCTGGCTTTCTGGATCACTTTCGATAGAAATCATAGCATGACCTGTGAGTCTTTCCTGGCACGCAGATGGGTTTTCATGAGTTCACATTTGCAAAACACGAAAACACTTCAGTTTGTTTGTTGTAAACAATAAATTCAACTCAATACAACTGACGTTCCATGTTATTGTCGACCTTGTTGTTGGGGATTTCTAGGTTTATTCCATCGTGTTTCCCTAATGGCAAATACCACAAGCACGCAGTGCTCGGGTTGCCAACCCGTTGGGTCGCACATCCTCGTGGAGTGGCTGCTCTCCTACTCTTCAGCCGGGTGGGGAGCTTATGACGTGGCCCAAGTCCACGGTTGGTTGCCTCACCTAATTCCCGCTCTTCATCACGTGGAGAAGGGCTATTCGGCGTGGAGGTGCAATGATCGCTGGATCAAAGAGCACTGTCAGTCTGACAAAAAAAAATCGAAAAATAATGAACGAGATTTTATAGATATATCCGCTATATCGAAATATGTGGAACAGAGAGATGTCGCCCTGCAATGATCTAGAGTTGTTGAAGACTTAGTCAATGTAGTGACTTCTCTCTGAATGAAATCCAACATTTCCAAAGAATGCTTGGGTATTGACCCCAAACATATGGAAACAGTATTCTGTAACGGGATGATTCTGAAATCTATGAATAATGAGAAACTGTTTGAACGTGAAACAATTTTCAGCACGAAAGAGAAAGCAAGGTTTTTGAGAAGCTGATTTCAATAGTGTTGAGGTGGATTTCATTCAAAAAGTTGGTGTTTTAATCGCATGAAGCCTTGAGAACACCCACGTAACAGGAAAAATTGTTGGATGATACTCCATCTACAACAGTTAACGAACTTCTATGAAAGATAATAGGATAGCCAAACCCATATTTGAGGAGCTTTGGAAATATCTAGGTTTACAGTAACAATTTCAACGTGTTTTTCAATTGGGGCATGTCATACATGTATCACGTAGACAATCATGTTCCCTATATACTTCTACTGGCGAAAATAAGTTTGTCAGCTTCTTTTGGAAATGAGCTATATTCGAGCTGTTTTCCATATGGATGAGAAAATTCCGACATTATACGATGATTCGAAGAGTCAACACAAGACAGTAGTAGCACAAGGCTACTCTTGGTGAAATTATGAAGGTTTTGTAGCTTCACTGAAATCAAAATTGAGAAAAATAAGTGGAATGGTTCATTGGGAAAAGTTACTATGAGTATTCAGAAATCGTCAGTAATAATAAATGGTGGTGCTTTCTGTTAGAAATATAGGGAAGAGTTTCAGCGGATACTCCGGGTAGTAGGTTGGATATTTCTTCAGTGGTTCACATTTGATAATGGGCAGAATGGAAGTGTCGATTTCGCGAAAGGACACTAGTATGAAAATTGAAACATTCTCAATTGAATATTGAATAGAAAGATTCTTCTGTGAATTGAAAAATCCACGATTAATTAAGTTATTTTAGTGAATGTCTAACAGAAAACAGCTACTTTCCCGGCTGAAGTCACGCTGGACATTGAACTACATCTCATAGATATTCTGAAAAGACCCTTACTCAAAAGAAAAAATCTTTAATTGAAAATTTGCATTTTCATTGAAAAAACACTAATTTCAAAGTGTCTCTCCAAAGGAAATTAATTTTACTTTTCCCATTCTTGCAAAGTGAGAGTGCTTCTTGAAAATGTGTTTCCCATTCCTTCCGGTCTTCCTGATGATCGTGGAAGCATGAAATAGATTTTCGTCGACAAAAATGTATTGAAGATCTAGTGAATGCGATGCCTCTCTTGCGTCAATGTTACGAAGTATTTTCGGTGAGTACTCTCTTTTGGAGAACATTCTTATTGGCCTCATTCATCTTTATGAATTCTCAATTAAGACTGGAATAGAAAATCAAATACCTATCTGAATGAAAATGCAAATTTTCAATTACAGATTCTTTCTATTGGGATAGGGTCTTTTCAGAATATCTATCAGATGTAGTTCAATGTCCAGCGTGGCTTTGGCCAGGGAAGTAGTTGTTTCCTAGTAGACATTCACAAAAATAATCGTGGATTTCACAGAAAAATATTTCCATTCAATATTTAATTGAGAATGTTTCCCCTTCCAACATGAATACCGCACAAGAGGTTATCTTGACGATGGAAGATAGTGATTAGAGTTCATCTTTCAGTCGCAGATGATTCCACATCTGATTTTATGAACTTCCTGTTCATATTTTCAATAAATCAATCCATCGTACCCTATGACAGGTTTTAATGTCAAAAATTACGAATTTCAAAGTGTCTCTCCAAAAGAAATGATTCTTACTTTTTCCATCTTTGCAAAGTGAGATTGTTTCTTGAAAATGTGTTTCTCATTTCTGCCTGTCTTTCTGATATTCGTGAGAGCGTGAAATAGATTTTCGTCGACAAAAATTTATTGGAGACCTAGTGAATGCGATGCCTCTTGCGTCAATATCACGAATTATTTCTGGTTAGTACTCTCCTTTTGGAAAACATCCTTCTTCGCCTCATTTATCTTTGTGAGTTCTTAATTAAGACTGGAATAGCAAATCAAATAACTATCCGAATGAAAATGCAAATTTTCAATTACAGATTTTTTCTTTTGAGTTAGGGTCTTTTCAGAATATCTATCAGGTGTAGTTCAATGTCCAGCGTGGCTTCAGCCGGGAAAGTAGTTGTTTTCTGTTATACATTCACAAAAATAACTCCATTAGTCGTGGATTTTTCAATTCACAGAAAAATATTTCCATTCAATTTTCAATTGAGAATGTTTACCTTTTCAACATGAATACCCCACAAGAGGTTATCTTGACGATGGAAGATAGTGACTAGAATTTATCTTTCAGTCGCATATGATTCCACATCTGATTTAATGAACATCCAACAAATCACACTAGTATATTGAACAACAAGGTTTGGAAAAGACTCTTTGCACACGAGCAAGACAAATTGGTAGACTTAGCCGAAGGCAAGGACATAAGTCGAGCGAGTGTGCGAAGAGGTTTTCAAACGAGTTTTTCACGAATTTTTCTTTTATACGACTGCAAATTGTAACCACAGAAACCTTATTTTTCTTCGTAAAACTCGTTTTTATTAGGAAAATTGCTGAAACTAATAGAAAAAACTAGTATTTAATATTTATGGTAACATTGGAACATTCCTTCAAAATCACGCCAGGAAAAGCAGTATTATTCTGCACTTCATTATCTGTAATAGAAAATATTTTGGGTGGCGCGTTATCAGTACGGTTCTCCAAAGCATAGTCGTCGTTTTCCTTTGGATCTCAGCAGACGATTCCTGTTCTGGTTCCATGAGAGCAGAACACACTGACGACTCTATCTTTTTTGAAACTTCCATTTTATTTCTCAGAAAGTCATCAACATGGTCCTCTGCGATTGAACTGGATTTCCACCTTCCATGTCGCTTGAAGGCTAGCAGATCTGAGCCAGAATTCATCGACATTGTGGCCGATGAACGCCGAAAACAGTGTCCCGTGTAGGATTCTTCAACATTAAAAACTTGGCAATTCCTCTAGCCATGTTGCCAATTTTAATGATGCCAATGATTTGGCTTCTACATTTTCCGTTTGGATATGTAGAATAACCTGCATGTCTTCAGATTGGGGGGGCGTAAAGCACAGTTCTTCTTCGGGAAGGTGTAGAGGGTTTCCTAAAACTGTAACGGACCTTGGTATCTTCGTTTTTGTATTCCTCAGTTTGATGGGCATAGCACTGCCGTAATCTTCCATGTCTTCTATTTTGATTTGACATAACTCCTCTCTTTCACATGCTCCAGAGAGTCCAACTGCCACCACCACCGTGAATATTTGCCGTCTGATGCTGTCGTCAAAAATCGACAAAAATAGTCCTCTGTGAAGATTCGGGATTTTTTTGGGACGTAGTTTTCGGTTTTTCGTTCGATTGACACTCGAAACTTTCTATAGCATCCAAGATATATATTGTGATTTGCATTTAACGTCGATTTGAGCATCGAATGAGTCGCCCACAATGTCGAAGATTCATATTTTTTTAAAACTTTTTCAAATTCTACCATCAGTGCATTTTCTGAAAAGGTTTCGACATGATTGGCCAGTCTCCATTCCATAAATCGTTTCAACCTGCTTCTTGATTTTGTTGGCAGTTCGGAACTCATGAGGCTAGCCTTCGGCAAAATGTCCTCAGATTCTGACATTTTCCTCAACAAATTTTGGAAACAACAATTTTTTTAAATATCTAATCAACAAAACAATAGAGCCGTTACGGTTTCTATGGAACTCAACCAACTTGAAACATTGCAAAATCTTGACGTTGTTAGACGAGAACTAAAAAAAAATCACAGTGAACGAGAGATGCGTGCGCAAAGTGTCTTGCAGACGGCATGTGCAGAGTACCTCTTGAGTTTCCCATGCGTGAAACCTCATTGTCTGAGGCAGTCGTATGAAAACATCATAACATTATACAGGCAAAGTTCATGATGGGGAATTACTTATCATCAACTCAAAATATACATGCATATCTAGTAATTCTCAGGTCAAATCTGAGTTCTCTATAGTCTGAAGTTACACGATCATGATTCCAGAGACTTTCATATATTCAGGAAACAATCAGTTCATTTGTTGATTATTCAGACTTTATATTTATACCAGTAAGTAGGATTCATACTTGTAGCAACAGTTTTCGCCATTTCACCGAAAGTTTTTCGATGTAAACTCAATAATCAATGGAACTTTTTGTTCTGCATGGGTTGAAATCAACATTATCACAGGAGAGTTGATTCGCAGGGTGAATGGAACTAGGAGTGATTATCAACTGCAGAGATTACACCAACTCACATCAACCATAAAAATAATCGAATAAATATTTCCATACATCAATTCTCTAATTCCATATTACTTCAATTTTTCTCCATATTGAATATTCTGACATAAACATGACTTGAAATTTCCCTATTCAGAGGTCGTAATGACGTAGATTATATCTGTGTAGTAGGTCCCCTTCTGTTATTTTGTGTGTTTTTCTTGGTTGATTCTCTAAGTATAAATAAATCATCTTGACCCTGCTATTGTAACGTACGTATATTTTTCTTCGAATTATATCCGGTAAATATAGAGAAAAAACCAGAGCATTCGGTGAATTCAGAGAAGAACAGAAAAAGTGGAAATTATACCGAACTATCGGAGTATATGAAAAAAGTTTCCAGAAATAATGATGGATTGCCCTCATCTATGTTGAGATGAACAAAACATGATTGGGAAGTTGTTTCAAACTACACGATTTCAAATGTCTCGAAAGAAATTCAAATAGCTGATAATATCATAGATGAAAATACTCTTTCGACTGAAAATCGAATTGAAGTTTTTCTCCTTATAAAATAGTACAGCAAATGAGGTGAGAAAAAATCAATGAAAATGTAAAAATAATATATCATGTGGAACAAAACTACGCCAGTGGCTCATGAGCTTACACAATATCGCTCCCTTTATGTGGCGGTTGACGGTGTTTTCTCCGATGCGGTGACATCCAATGCCAAGGTCGTTCTGGGTTCCATCCTGTGCCCCACCCCGTATCTTTTTCACATGAATGACACACTTTTCTCGACTTCCACAACCTATCGACCACTTTTGGTGAATAACACAAATAGATTCAGGCAGGAACAGGTTCACTCCCTTTCTCATTAGAGGTCTTGCAGGCATCGTCGAATGGGAAATCAACAATATTCAGTTCAACTTCCAAAAAACACAATATACCACGTTTTCCACGGAATTCAACTCCTCAAATCATTCGATCACAATGTCCAGAAACACCCTTGTCAAGTCCCTCCATCTTGATTCTGGGAGTCACGGTTTCCAATAACATGTCTTGGCATGATTAAATCATCAAGCTGGGTTTTCTATGGAGAGGTAGAAAGTTTTTTACCACTGACCAACAGTTGGACGACGTACAGGGCTCAAATCCGACCTCTACTGGAGTATTGTTCACACATACAGGGTTTGGCAAAGCATTTGCTCCGTCTCCTAAATTCCATACAGAAAAGGGCCATTCGGTTGATAAACAATCCAACCCTTACAGATTTCCTCCACCCACTGGAACACAGGGTCTGAGTTTTCTATGGAGAGCTAGAAAGTTTTCCACTACTGAGCAACTGTTGGACGACGAACAGGGCTCAAATCCGACCTCTACTGGAGTATTGTTTGCACATACAGGGTTTGGCAAAGCATTTGCTTCGTCTCCTAGATTCCATACAGAAAAGGGCCATTTGGTTGATGAACAATCCAACCCTCACAGATTCCCTCCACCCACTGGAACATAGAAGAAGAGTTGCAGACCAGACAATATTCTGCAAATATTTTGGCGGCAGATGCTCTAGAGAAATGAAATCTCCCATACTACCACTGGCCACAATCGACCAAAGAACTCGGCACGCTCATCAGTCTCACCCATTCACTGTCAAAATTGACACGCCAAGGACCACTCTCCATCAACAATCTTTCACAGGGCTGCTAAGGATTGAAACGAGCTCCCAAAATCAATTCTCCCAGAAAACTATAACATACAGCTATTCAAAAAGAGGGACCACAATTATCTTTCGTTTTCCTACCCCTTCCAATGGTCGCAGTGTGGGCCTCTGCCAACACGTCCCTTTTTTTCGACCATTACCAGTTAAAAAAATATATGAGTAATAAGTACAAGCGAAGGGGTATTGAAGCTTCCTCCAATATGGGTTTTCATTCGTCACATTTTCATGATATTATATATCTTTTCGTCATTAACCATACCATTTTTTCTTTTGTTGATAGGTACTGCTGAAGCTTACTGGACATCGGGAAACCAAATTGCTGATGAGAAAACTTGGGTTTGGCTGAATAACGAAAAAATCGAATACTTCAATTGGAATCAAGGTGAACCCAACAACAAAAGGAAAAATGAATTCGCTATAGAAATTTTCAAAGTCGGCGATGACTCAAAGTGGAACGACGCTCCCCTCGAATTCAAAAGTGCTTACATATGCGAAAGTATCATCACATTGGGCTGCGGTACCCAATGCTGTTCTTCGGTTGTTAATGTGTATGTCAACAACAACGTGATTTCTCCGGATGGAACAGACAGTAAAAAGATTTATAGTTCTTCAGTCTCCAAACCAGGACAGTCTTACGATGTGGAGGTCAAAAATAATATCAACGAAGAACATAAATCTGAAAATGGTTTGGAGAGCGTGGCCACAACGAAAATTCATTCCCGAGAACATCACGCTACAAATAAGAAACATCCGGGTAAATATCCTGGTAGACATCCTGATAAACATCCTGAAACACACTGAGTATGAAATGGAACTTATAAAAAAAATTTTTTGGTTCAAAACCTCTTTTAAAAAAAAAGGAATTGGTTGGAATATTTATTTTTAATTACAAAGGGGTAATTAAAATTAAGATTTGCGTATTTGTTTTTTTTTTTGTTGATTTCTGAACGTCTGAAGTTTTCCCCATTCAGCTTTCATGCATGTTTCCGAAAGATGGTACACTTGTAAGTGAATACATGTTGAACTCGAAAAAAGTTAATTTGAAAATAAAAAAAACTTGAGAGGTGTCAAGGGACACCCGGATGGAACGGAGTTCCTTTCGATTAATTAGTGAAGGAATTGTAATAATTTTTATTTTTTAAGTTATAATAATTTCTTTTTTATTATTAACAAATATGATGTAATATAAACTCAATCAGTAGGCTCAATTTCAGTACATACGCATTGATATTGTAATATTAAAATATAATTTGCTTTTGAATTTATTAAAGTAATGACGCGTACACTTGCTAAACACACAATAATGGAGAGATTATAACGCGTATGACTTGGTCAGCACAATAGTAAAGAGAGGTTATAATGCGTACTTGCTAAAAATACATAAGCATTTATTATTGTCTGTGTGAAATCCCTACGTACCTAACTCCATCAGCAATATCCGGAACTTGTGCAGAAACACTGTCAGGATTCATTATTGTTATTATTTTTTATTATTTATTATGTACAAAAAATCTGTATACACTCAACAAAAATAATCGTCGCGACACCACACTGTTCAATGCGAAATAGAAAGACGAAACGAAAATAACTGGCTTGCTTTCTATGGGAGAGAGAGAGAGAGAGAGACAGACAGAGAAACACGCGCACGCCGCACGGCTTACAACTACAACAAAAAGTGTCGTTACAACTTTTGGTCTCAATTTATTCCGTCCAGCCCCCTTTCGCAACGCGCGATAAGGAACTTCGTTAAAAAATTCCCGTCTACGTAAATAGTAAACTTTCTTTTGAGAGATTTACTATTAAACTTAATACTGAGAGAAATCTCACGCAATATTTTCTGGTCATCTTGTTTCCATCTTTTTTAAAGTTCACTTTTTACGCAATAGGAAAAAAAATTAGGTCTAGGTGTTTTCGGAGTCGGAGATTCTGTTTTTTTTTGTCAAAATTCGAAAGTTCGCAATGGTGGCTCCAAAATGGCGGACGAGTTTTGTGATTATTGTCCGATTCTATTCAGAACTTGTATGTGGGGGTTTTTGAGGTGGAAGATTCTTTGACAAACTCTCATTTGGTTCAACCTGTCCCGGTGTCTGTCTGTCTGAAATCAAATCTTGCAAGCTAAATTTGACCCACTTCTAATCGTCCGATTGATTTGGAATTTGGCAGGTTCACATGGTACCGGTGATGGAATTTTTGTTGGAAAAAAAATGGCGGCTCCAATGAGGCGGACAATTTTTGTGATTATGGAACGATTCTATTCAAAATTGGTATCTAGGGGTTTCTTTCGTCAAAATTCAGGAATAAATTACACAGAAATCACTAAACTAGTTATTTAACATAATGAATACTGAAAAATAAAAATGAAACAAACTTTCATTAGTCGTTGAAATGAAAAATTGAACTATAAAGTTAAAAATAATAATTATAAAAAAAAATCGAAGACAAGCTGTTATTTATACAAATGCACCAAAAAGAAAAATAAATTTCATTGTTTGATCTAGGTTATTCTGTGAGTAACAGATTCAAAAGTTTGCCGCGGATACAAAATAGGTAATCTTGCGCGGCAAGAATTTGAATCTGTTACTCACAGAATAACATAGATCAAACAATGAAAGAAATTATTTTTACCTTTTCAGTGCATTTGTATGAATGGAAGCTTTTTTTATAATTTTCATTGAATTTTATTTTTTTATTTTACATTTTTCAGTTAGGATTTTCCACAATGGCGTCTGGTTGTCGCCGAATTGAATGTTGTCACAATAAGACGTCTGGTTGTCGCCATATCGAATTTTGATCATTGTTATTGTTCTACTGACACTCGCAAGGTCAAGTTGAATTCGAATGACATAAAAATCATCAAAATCGGCCCACGCGTTTGGTCTCTAGAGCGCCACAAAGGAACAAACATACATACATGATGAACACATTACCCTCCTTTGCGTCGCGCAGTCGGGCAAAGAGAAAACGAATCAATTGACATTATTCAGGGTTCAGCAGTGTCACTGATATGCAGAATCTATAAGAATCGAAAACGAATATATCCTCAACAAACTATTGAATAGAAATATTTTTCTGTGAATTGAGAAATCAAAGATGAAATTTGAGTTATTTTTCGTGAGAATCTGACAGGAAACATCCATTTTTCCAGGTGAAGCCACGCTGTAGATGGATATTCTGGGAAGATCCTAATCGAAAGACGAAATCTGAAAGTGAAAATGTATAGTTGAATGAGATGAAAAACATATTTAACAAAAAGGAGTACTCACCAGAAATCATTTTTAACATTGATGGAAGAAAGACATCGCATTCACTTGGTCTTTAATCGATCTATTTCACGACCATGAGCAGAACAGAAAGAATTGAAAAATACCTTTTCCAGGAGCAATCTCATTAGGAGAAGATGGAAAAATGTTAAGTAACATATCTTGCGAAGCGACACTTTGTAACATAGTTTTTTTTTACATTTATAACCTGTCATCTGATTTTATGAACATCCTATTCATATTTCCGAACAAATCATTATAACTATCATTTGAGAATTGTTCCATTTGGTAATTGTAAAATCAAACTGCTTTTGGCCAATTATTCTTCATTTGTACCGAAAACTTCACCATGATATCGAAAGGCATCAAATGTTTTGGATGTCAAGGTGCATTATAAGCCTGACACACTGATAAATCCTCTTCACAATTGGATTTTTGCAAAACCTACTCAGCCAAACCATATATTTCCAGACATAATTATAATTCGTAAACTGAATAAATTGAAGACCTGATATTTCTCGTTATCTGGTGAATCAATAAATGTTATTCTATGGCAATAACTCTAATGAACGGCCAATGACTGTAAATTTTGCATTCATAGGACATTATACCAATTTCGGTGTTTTGAATGGAACTTGGGCACTCTTTGTTTCTTTCATAAAGTCTATAATTATTCTATTATAACAGATTAACTATGAGCTAGGCCTCAAGTGGGCCCCTCAAAGTCCAACCTCACTTTGACGTGGTAAGGGGTGAACGAGCCGTGGCCACGCAGCAAATGGGAAGGATTGTGGACATTCGTGTTATATCTGGATGGCCGCGACACGACTAATGAGGCTCTGGCAAACAGACCTAAATCCAAGCTGTGAGCGCCGCATAGTGACTGGCTTTCAACTTTGGATCAAATGAGGGCGCTGCTTGCACAGTTCGCTGAAGCTGCTGCAAAACTTTCCACCGCTCTTAATCCCAACTGATGGGTGAAAGGCAGCTTTCAGATTCCATCAAAGCAGTGAGTTGGAATTGTAATGGCCTTTTTCGCAAGGGACTTGAGTTCCAAGAGTTTCTTGTTGAGAACAACATTGATGTTGCTTTTCTGCAAGAGACTCGTCTCAATGGAGAAACTATTAGCTTTCCTTACTTCAAAATGCTTGGAAATGATCTACTTGGGCGTCCGGGTGGTGGCGTTGCCATTTTGGTGATACGTTGTCATTCGCATGTTCAACTTGGTATTTCCAATGATGATACCCATGGTCTAGAAACGGTAGGTATTGTTTTCAACACGAGAATTGGTCCTATGCGTTTAATCAGTGCTTATAACCCTCCGAACAATCGAATAGTTCCTGAGGCGCTTGATACTCTCCCGATAGAAACAAATCAACCTGTTGGTCATGGATGATCTGAACGCTGAGCACACACAATGAAGTCATGTCACCAATCAGAATGGTAGGTGACTGTGCCAACATTTTGACAGGTATGAATACCAGGTGTTGGCTCTGGATGAGCCGACGCATTTTGGTCATCTCAGGTCCGATGTGCTTGACATTGATCTCGGTAGAAACATCACCTGGAACTGGAATATTCGCGCTATCGCCGAGTTTGGCTCTGATCACAACCCTGGGGAAGATCTGTCTTCTAACCCCGGGGGTAGATCCACCGTCTCAAACAGATCGTATATGTAGCGAGGTGGATTGGAAAGAGTTTCGTTCGCATCTAGAAACAGATTACTGTGCCCCTGAGAGAATGGATTTTCACGTGAGATGGACGAGGCCGTAGCACGTTACGAACTTCATCAAAAATCCCCTCAAGGATTCCTCCTGAAGGGAACCGGCTCCTAGATATCAGGATGAATTTTTTGATTGAAAACCTAATCCGCAAACGTAATCTGCCAGAAGGGCCTATTGAGGAGCCTGTTCCCAAAATCCGCGCAAATGAATTAAATAGGGAGGTTAGAAATAACATAATTAATTTTATGAATGAAATACAATATTTCATATGATTCGAATTTCGGGATCAACATTTGATTCTGAATAACATTTCATCATGAACTTGAATTCTACCGTGAGAAATAAAGTGATGGGATCATATTATTTTGAGAACAAAGCATGCTTTTCTATTTCCCTCGTATAGGGTAGTATAAAATTCAATTTTGGTATTTGTAATTCAGGTTTGGGATGAAGCAGAATGATTTTTTCTGAGAAATCAATAATATAAGAGTTTTCCATATGCTGCAAACTTTATGTCGGACACTGTTTATATTTTTTCAATGTATGGCCACTCAAACTTTTGACAGAGTAGTCCGATTTTCAATAAAAAAAAGGAGGAGTGTCTTTGGTCGACGCGTATATTTTTTTTAATATGATCACGCATAACTTTTCACAAATTAGTTCCATTTCGATGCTTTTTTTCATTGGATAAAGTTTACCACAAAATTGGTCTTATTTTAATTTAAAAAAAAAACAGCCTTAAGGGTAGAAAAATAGGAGATATTAATTGTTCATCCACTGAGTTTTTACCCGTTAACCGATTTTACCACTCATAACTTTGTACTGCGCACTCCGATTCAGATATTTTTTCTTATTGGATAGAGTATACTTCAGATTCGGTCATATTTGAATTAGGAAAGGAATCATCCACCCCTAAGGGTAAAAAAATATGAAGTAATTGATTTTTTATCTGTGATCTGATTCTGTTGAAACTTGGCACACATATGTTGTTCTGATGACACTACAACATAATGGATACCTGGAGTCTATTGAGTAGGTGGTTATAGGTGGAAGCCACAGAAAATAGAAAAATAAAAACTTTTTAACAAAAAATTAAACCGACGAAAAAAAAAGCAAAAAATAAAATAAACCTTCTTAGACTTCATAATAACTGAGCTCCTAAACGGATGTGAGTTACTTATTTCGCGTCGGCGCCAAACAAACTAGCAATTGAATTGGGTGAAGCGTAAAATGATAGCAGCGGGATGGACGGCGGCGTTTTTTTAGAAATTAAATGATCCTCGTTGATTGTTTGTTTGGCGCCGACTCAAAATCAGTTACCCACATTAGTTTAGGAGCTCAGTTATAAATGAGTCTAAGAAGGTTCATTTAACTTTCCACTTCTTAGTTTCTTTATTCATCGGATTTGAAAGAAAAAATCTACCCGAGGGTAGGAAAATAGCGGATTATTGATTGTTCAATTAATGCATTTTTACCTGGTTTCCTATTTTTCAGCTTGAGACTGTATTTTTTATTTATCGCTTGTGCAGTGGATGGAACAGTTCCTCTCTACAGTATCCAGCTCATCTACGATAAGCATTGCATTGCTCAGATTTTTGAAATTTTGATCTTTTTCTCAGATTAGTTTCGACCAATTCAGATTGCAACACCCCTTACTTTTGAACCCCAGATTTTAAATTATATGATTCAAATTTAACAAGGTGAAATCACTTTGCCGATAGGCTGCTCAGATGGATACGGTTAGGCCGTGAGTAAGGTTCAATTAATGACTTTTCCTAGTTAATCAAATTAGGCCACTAAAAAAATTATACATTAATTAACTTGACTAGTTCAAGAGTTGGGCGCCAGACTTGCTAAAGACAAAAGTCAAAGATAAATAAAATTAAATAAATGTTACCTAGCTTGTATGGGAAGGCAAATAAATATGCAATAAATCAACTTAACAAATTTATTCCAGTTGGAATTAAAATTATTGAACAAGATATATAAAAAAATTCAACAAATACTAGAAGAGTATTGAACTTCTCTTAAAAGAATGGAAAAATTACATAAAAACCAGTATTTTGACTCTGATCAAAATTCGAACATTTACACCTATGATTCCTCCAGTTGTTGGTGCCACGAATATACCTTCGGGGATCTTGAGCGAGATAGATGAAGGCTAGTTTCTTGAAGCTGGTCTCAGCGGTTCTAGGAGGAACTTGGTTTCAGCGGTTACGATGAAGATGGTCTTGGGTGGTTCGATAGTTGATTTCAGACCCCCTTATCGGCGTGAATTTAGTTGATCTTCACGGACCAGTGCTGATATTGATGTGCTGTAAGACCTCCCAGGCTACTAGTCCTTCCGTCTCCGTAGATGGGTTCCCTCCGTGGCATATATCATGCGAAGAAGATGATAGGAATCAAATATGTACAAAAAGGGGAGAACGAAGGATATCTTTGAACCTCAAGTTTTATGTTTCAAATTTTAATCGAGAGTCAAAAGATAGATGCAAATGATAGCATACAATAAAAATCTCAAGTCTATATAAAAGACTGGAAAGTTACAGTGAAAGAACAAAGATAATAAATAGCAAACTAATCTGCTATTCTGGAGTTAAATCTATAAGTTAAATTTTAATAATTTAAAAAATATATAAGAATGAACAAAAATTTAAAACCAAACAAAAAAAACCTCACCCAAAACGTTATGTTCAAATTCAGTTAAGTTTTGAAACAAGTAAGTTTTGATAAGGTGATTTTATGACCAGAAGGGTAAAAATTTAATAAGGAAAGGTATTCCAAAGAAATATAAAAATTCCTTGAAATTTTACTCAGAGAAAAAATATAGTATTTTAAAGCAAAATACTATAAAATTGCCAGAGAAAAAATCAACGATTTTAAAGCAAAATATTTAAAGGTTGCCAGTACAAAATATACAATTTTAAAGCAAATGCCAAAGCAAAATACTCTAGTAAGCTACAAAAAAATATAGGGTTTCTGAACAAGATAATAATCAGAGTAAAAAGTATACTCTTCAGCCAAGATAAGAAGAGAGCAACGTCTTTCAAGTGAGCACGACTCTCTTAGATGGAGATAAAGTGAAATAATTCTTTTATTGAAGAATTTCCAGAGATAAACCGAAGAGGAGACCACACGTCTTTCAGTGGGCACAACTCTTTGGAAAGATAATGTTAAATAATTCTTTTAATTGAAGAATTTTCAAAGATAACTGAGAGAAGACCTCGGTCTTTCAGTGACAACTCTCTTAGATAAAGATAATTTTGAAATAGGGCAATTCCTTTTCAAATCGATAAACAGGTAATTCTCAAAAATGTTGTGAATCTCCTGCTCTTGCGACAAGGTAGTAACTAAAGTAAATTGACTCTGCAACGATCAAAATCGAATAAGCTACATGGAATTGAATGGAGTAATAGATATAAGAAATATATTTAACGGAAATCAACTTTTACGCTTGAGGCATATATTGAATCGAATCGAGTGTTCTGAGACTGTTAGGCCAAAGGTACAACTCTCTCCATAAGCAATTCTTTCTCGAGAGAAGAAAATTACTCTCATAAACATATAGTTATGAAATAAAGAAAATTGCTACCAGAGAGCCGTCCTATTAGTCACTCCAAACAATCAAATACGCCCTTTCGCTTCAATCAGATTCCTTGGAACACTCCACTGGTAGTATAGAGGGGAGTAAGCTCCAGTCCATTCGAGATTACCAATTACTTGGTACCTAAAAAATGCAAAAGCGTAGAACTGATTTCAATGAAAAAAATCAGTTCCCAATATTCGGAACAGATGTTACGTTAGCCACAATATGTAGTATGAATGATTTGTCAAAATGGCCGAAATATCTATATTTAACCTTCAAAAATTACCATGCGGTAAATCCAAAGAATTCTAATATTACAAGCCTAAGGAAAAAAGAAGAAAATGCTAATCAGCTACAACATTAATTGAAAGATAAAGAGAATAATATTACTCAATTAAACTCCAGCAGTGAAACTCATTTAACATATAGATCGTACAAATCAAAGCCAACTCACTCAGTACACCTGCCTATCTCGACGTTCCATTCAAGAAAAAGAGAACGATCATCCTTTCGGTTCGACGAAATCATAGTTCATCTGTTTTTCATTCTCGGTTTCTTTCCTATTTAAAAAAACTTGGAAAAAACCAAACGCTCGATAAACCCGATCGACACGAAAATGAAATGTCACGGTCACACTGTCAAAATACCATTTTCTAGGGACAATAATGAACGCACATTCTTCACGACCTGAGCGCAGTGACTACTGACCCGTACTACCGTAAAGATAACCGGAAAAGTTATGAGAAATTGGTTATGTGTAAGGACGTAACGGAAAATTCGTTACAAGATTAGACATATCTGATTCGGCACTAGCTGGTATCTTTGACCATATCTGGAGTACTGTTTTGCGAAACCAAAGCATTGCTGCGAGTTCTATAAAAAATGTCAATACTTCTTCTGACAGTTGGCTCATTTTTGAAAATCACTTCTTGGCTCAAAACAATATCGTTTCTATGAGATTTTCATATCCCATACCCCTCCTTGTTTCCACAATAACCCACGAGATGTAATCTCTCCCTCTTTTTCTTTATTTTTGAACATTTTCATTTCAGAACCTGGACGGTAAATCGGTTCGGCAAATCTTCAAATCATTGATTGGAGTCTTATCTAAAGAATATCAGAAATGATACCTTTCACTGACGGACTGACGTAGAACCAATCCAATCCAATAATTAAACTCATCTAATATATATATATATATATATATATATATATATATATATATACAATAAAAGTTTGTGGTTTCTTCTTTCCTCTTCTACCTAGGAGGGAAGGGGGTAGGAAGGGGGAAAGGAACTGCCGCTCGTAGTTGGGGGTTTTTGTAGACTGCCTTCTCGCCTTTCCGTAGGAGGCGAAGGGGCAGCCCCTGCTGGTGTAGGCAGTGAGCTTCGTCGATATATCAGTTTGTTTTTTTCCGATACTTGAGGTTTGCAAACGCCTCCTGCCTTACGGCTTATGCGTCTACCCGATTTTTTGTTTTATTTCCGATAATTCAATAAATTTTGTTTCCTCTATATTTTCTATGTGACTCAGGTAGTGCTGGAAAACTAGATAAACACCAGTTTCAGATAATGCAAAGTTTTGAAAGAGTTTCCCCTTTGGTTTTTCTCAATTTACATCTTTATGTATTTCTTAAATTCTTAATCATTATTGATAGTTTCTCTGTGGAGTTCCAGACTCTGGAAAATTACGCCGTGCTTCCGTGGATCGTTTTCTCTAATATTGGTTATGCCTGCAGTAAGTGGGCTATAAGGTATGTGAAATCTATAGAACTTGTCTGCAGTTTTCCTCATATAATCTACTATTTTCTCCACTCCAGCCAATTCGCGCAGATCATCCTACCTGATGTATCTGTTACTATTGGTGACTATACGGAGTGCTTTACTCTGCAGCCTTTCCAACCTTGATAGTTGAGTTTTAGAAAGCCTGCATCATTGATTTGTTGAAAATATAAACAGGATGTTCATAAAATCAGATGTGGAATCATCTGCGACTGAAAGATAAACTTTAGTCACTATCTTCCATCGTCAAGATAACCTCTTGTAAGGTATTCATGTTGAAAAGGGAAACATTCTCAATTGAATATTGATAGAAAGATTTTTCTGTGAATTGAAAAATCCACGACTAAAATGAAGTTATTTTTTGTGAATGTCTAACAGAAAACAACTACTTCCCCGGCTAAAGCCACGCTGGACATTGAACTACATCTGATAGATATTCTGAAAAGACCCTAACTCAAAAGAAAAAATCTGTAATTGAAAATTTGCATTTTCATTCAGATAGTTATTTGATTTTTTATTCCAGTCTTAATTAGGAACTCATAAAGATGAATGAGGCAAAGAAGAATGTTTTCCAAAAAGAGAGTACTCACCAGAAATCATTCGTAACATTGACCTGGAGAGACATCGCATTCATTAGGTCTTCAATACATTTTTGTCGACGAAAATCTATTTCACGCTTCCACGATCATCAGGAAGACCGGAAGAAATGGGAAACACATTTTCAAGAAGCAATCTCACTTTGCAAAGATGGAAAAAGTTAGAATCATTTCTTTTGGAGAGACACTTTGAAATTAGTGTTTTCTGACATTAAGACCTGTCATGGGGTATGATAGATTGATTTGTTGAAAATATAAACAGGATGTTCATAAAATCAGATGTGGAATCATCTGCGACTGAAAGATAAACTTTAGTCACTATCTTCCATCGTCAAGATAACCTCTTGTGAGGTATTCATGTTGAAAAGGGAAACATTCTCAATTGAATATTGATAGAAAGATTTTTCTGTGAATTGAAAAATCCACGACTAAAATGAAGTTATTTTTTGTGAATGTCTAACAGAAAACAACTACTTCCCCGGCTAAAGCCACGCTGGACATTGAAATACATCTGATAGATATTCTGAAAAGACCCTAACTCAAAAGAAAAAATCTGTAATTGAAAATTTGCATTTTCATTCAGATAGTTATTTGATTTTCTATTCCAGTCTTAATTAGGAACTCATAAAGATGAATGAGGCAAAGAAGAATGTTTTCCAAAAGAGAGTACTCACCAGAAATCATTCGTAACATTGACGCAGGAGAGACATCGCATTCACTAGGTCTTCAATACATTTTGTCGACGAAAATCTATTTCACGCTTCCACGATCATCAGGAAGACCGGAAGAAATGGGAAACACATTTTCAAGAAGCAATCTCACTTTTGCAAAAGATGGAAAAAGTTAGAATCATTTCTTTTGGAGAGACACTTTGAAATTAGTGTTTTCTGACATTAAGACCTGTCATGGGGTATGATAGATTGATTTGTTGAAAATATAAACAGGATGTTCATAAAATCAGATGTGGAATCATCTGCGACTGAAAGATAAACTTTAGTCACTATCTTCCATCGTCAAGATAACCTCTTGTGAGGTATTCATGTTGAAAAGGGAAACATTCTCAATTGAATATTGATAGAAAGATTTTCTGTGAATTGAAAAATCCACGACTAAAATGAAGTTATTTTTGTGAATGTCTAACAGAAAACAACTACTTCCCCGGCTAAAGCCACGCTGGACATTGAACTACATCTGATAGATATTCTGAAAAGACCCTAACTCAAAAGAAAAAATCTGTAATTGAAAATTTGCATTTTCATTCAGATAGTTATTTGATTTTCTATTCCAGTCTTAATTAGGAACTCATAAAGATGAATGAGGCAAAGAAGAATGTTTTCCAAAAGAGAGTACTCACCAGAAATCATTCGTAACATTGACGCAGGAGAGACATCGCATTCACTAGGTCTTCAATACATTTTTGTCGACGAAAATCTATTTCACGCTTCCACGATCATCAGGAAGACCGGAAGAAATGGGAAACACATTTTCAAGAAGCAATCTCACTTTGCAAAGATGGAAAAGTTAGAATCATTTTTTTGGAGAGACACTTTGAAATTAGTGTTTTCTGACATTAAACCTGTCATGGGGTATGATAGATTGATTTGTTGAAAATATAAACAGGATGTTCATAAAATCAGATGTGGAATCATCTGCGACTGAAAGATAAACTTTAGTCACTATCTTCCATCGTCAAGATAACCTCTTGTGAGGTATTCATGTTGAAAAGGGAAACATTCTCAATTGAATATTGATAGAAAGATTTTTCTGTGAATTGAAAAATCCACGATAAAATGAAGTTATTTTTTGTGAATGTCTAACAGAAAACAACTACTTTCCCCGGCTAAAGCCACGCTGGACATTGAACTACATCTGATAGATATTCTGAAAAGACCCTAACTCAAAAGAAAAAATCTGTAATTGAAAATTTGCATTTTCATTCAGATAGTTATTTGATTTTCTATTCCAGTCTTAATTAGGAACTCATAAAGATGAATGAGGCAAAGAAGAATGTTTTCCAAAAGAGAGTACTCACCAGAAATCATTCGTAACATTGACGTATCATATTGGACAAGCGTATGTAATAGCCGGCCTGATTATCTGCTTGAATATTCTGACTTTTTTGTCCATTGTCAAGTTGGAGTTGCGTGCAATGAGGGTTTAGGTCCGCTTGATTGCAGCCGCCCCTCTCTGCAACGCCAACGAGATATGTTTATGCAAGTTCAGACGCTTGTCCAACTCCACTCCCAGGTATCTCGCTGAGGGCTTCTCCGTCACTTGGCTTCCTTCAATTTTTAACTTCCTGAAAATCTTCACATTAGTTCGTTTTTTCGTGGAGTTAATGACCTCTGTTTTGTTCGAATTTAGCTTGATCTTGTTATCCGCCATATATGGTATGATCAACCGATCCAGATGGATCTGGAGCTGCCTTGCAGCCACATCGCTGCTAAACGAGTGGGCGTAGATCGCGGTGTCATCCACGAACATAGCTGTACTCGTCTGCGAGAAGGTCGGAAAATCATGGGTATACAACGGTGACAGAGAAGACCCCTGCGGGACTTTCGCTCCGATTGTATGTTTTGCCGAACTGGTACCATTACCATTTACTTTGAACTTCCGTTCCGTCAAGTACGAGTCTATTAATTTTGTGAGGTGAAAAGGCATGCGTGCCTCTGGCATTTTGGCAATTAATCCCTCCGTCCAGACCGTGTCGAACGCTCTTTCGGTGTCCAACAGGACCATAACTGTATTGCGGCCTCCGTGGAACGCTTCCTCAACCCCGTGAACAACCCGGGCTACTTGGGAAGTTGTTGAATGACCCTTCCTGAACCCGAATTGCTCGGGCGGGATTATTCCTAGTCCTTCCACGCATTCCGCAACACGGTGCAAGAGGATTTTATCTGCCACTTTTGCCACCACGCTCAGGAGCGAGATGGGCCTGTAGCTTTGTATACCATTTTTATTTTTCCCCGTTTTAAGCAGTGAAATTATTTCTGCAGTCTTCAGACAGTCTGGATAATGCTGCCATCTGATAATCGCATTTATTATATGGGGCAATTGTACGATTGCTTTTTTAGGCAGATTTTCCAGCAGAACGGCGTCGAGTTCATCCAAGCCCGGCGCTTTATTTTGCGGCAGACTTTTGATTACCCTCAGAACTTCTTCATAGTTTGTTAAAACTTTTTGAAGTTCTGAGGGTATCATTCTGATTGCAGGCGTGTCTCGGATGTTTTTTGCCACGCTAGGCACTCTCGCATGTTCAGGTCGAGTGTCTGGTTGTACAACGTGAACTCTACTGGAATACCTACCAAACAAATCCGCTTTTGCTGCGGATCTATCACCGCACGTTCGGGGCCACTCACTTTGGCTGGTATGGGTTCTCTTTTTCTTTGAAATTTTTTCATCATGTCCCACAGTGAGTGGTCCCTTACGTTGAGGTTCTAAAGTTTTCGATTCCACTTGTCATTCGTGTAAGCATTTATTAATTCTGTGATTTCCGCCCCCAGTCGCATAAAATGCTCTTTATGAACTGGGTTTCTCGTTGCTTGCCAACGTTTCTGTTCTTTGTTTTGATTTTTATCAGGTCTTTGATATTTTGTGGAATCGGAAAGTTGTCACCCCTCACGATTATTTTCCTAGTTGTTTCTTCGCTCGCAACCTGTAGTATTTTGATAATTTCTTTCGTTTCAATATGTATTTCTTCCTTGGTTATATTTTGATTGATTATTATTTCCCTGTTGATAATATTTCTATATTCCCGCCAATTGCAATTGAAGTAGTCAAATTGGATCCTTTCCGTTCTTTGGTACTTCTTCTGTTTGATATAAAATACTACAGGTGCGTGGTCTGAGGCTGACTCATTTATTGTAGCGCCCTCACGTTTTTGTGAACAACCAGGTCTATGATCGTCGGCGACATACCGTTGAAAGGAAAGTGGGTAGTATCTCTACTTGCCTCTATTATCACATCATTATCTGCCGTGTATTCCAGCAGAGTTGCGCCATTCGGGCTTTGTTTTTGTTGGACCGCCGTTCCACTCTTTATGCCTAGCGTTTAGGTTGCCTGCAAGTATTACCTTGCTGGCAGCACTAAACAGACTGTCTAAGTCTCTAGATGAACATTTATTTCCCGGAGAACTATAAACTGAATACAGGCACGAGCCATCTTGGAATTTGATTCCTATGTGTTCAATTCCCGAATTTTGTTGCGGGACTTCAACATACGGAATGTTACTCTTTATTGAAATGGCTACTCCACCTGCTGCCCTCGCGCCTCCTGGCCTGTCGGCCCTTGAGGTGATATTCCCTCCGAACTCTAAATCAAGCCCCTGTTGGAGTTTGGTCTCGGACAGAAGCATAACATCTACAGAATGCTCATGAATCGTTTCCGTAAATCTTCAAATGATTGCATGGAGTCTGCTCATTAGTCTAAAGAATATCAGAAGTGAACCTTCCAGTGATTCTATTCGGTACCTCTGCCCAGACATTCTGAGGAATATTTCTCACGTGGAATAGCATTCGTGCCTATTCTGCAAGTGATTGACTTTTCTTATTAGCTACATCGTTCTGTTCAGGAGTCTAAGGCATTATTATTCGATGGTCGAAACCATACTCAGTGGCTATTTTATTGATATACTTACTATAGTATTCCTTACCACAATCCGTCAATCACCCTTACACTGTATAACCAACCACTTCAGCTTCGCACAGAAAATCTTTCATTTTTTTTTCACCTCAATTCTTTCCCTGATGAAATAAACACAGCAAAACTCACTAGATCATCCATAACTTTGGGTAGGACAATTTCAGACCCATTTCCTGCTTTGTCGAGTCCTTGCATGCTTGGCCTTTTCCAATTATTTCTCAATGAGGACATGGAGAGTTTTCAACAATAGCTCTTGATTCTTTAATAATATTTCAGAATGAGCTCTATCTTCCTGTTATCATTTCTGTTGGGAATAGGTGATTTTGGCGAAGTTTTCCAGTGAAAATTTTTTGTGACTACAAACACGGTTTTATTCCATTTTTTCACACTGCACAATCTTCCTCGCAGCAACCGAATGGTTCTTTGTTATTTGGGAACTGACTTCGATGCCTTAGGATTTTTTTTGTTGCATTCCGAAAAATTTATTGATTATTCTATCTTAACTAAACTAACCTCTTGAAAGGTAATCATGTTTAAAAAGAAAACATTCTCAATTGATTATTGAATATATTTTTTCTTAGTAAATGATAATTCTACGGTAATTTTTTTATTTTTTTTTTTGTAATATCTAACAGAAAGTTACTACTCTTCTTGCTGGAGCTACGCTGGATATTGAAATACATTCGATATGATATGCATAGAGATTTTGGAAGGACCCCAATTCATCTGAATCAATCTATCATACTCCATGACAAGTAAGAAAAGTAAGAAAACACTGATACCAAAGTGGCACTACGAAATCAATGTTTTTAATATTTTTCCATCATTGCAAAGTGAAATTGCTTCTAGAAAATATTTCTCCCATTTTTTTCAATCTTTTTGATGATAGTGGGAGCGTGGAATAGATTTTCATCGACAAAAAGGTATAGATGACCTAGTGGATGCGATGCCACTCTTGTATCGAAGTTACAAATGATTTTTTGCTAGTACTTTTTTTGGAAAGCCTTCTTTTTTGCCTCATTCATCTATATGAGTTCTTTATCAAGACTGGAATGAAAGATCAAATCATTTTCTGAATGGAAATGCAAATTTTCACTTTCAGTTTGTTTCTTTTCAGATAGGGTCCATAAACAACATTCATCAGATCAAAATCCAGCATGGCTCAAGCCGGGAAAGAAGTTGTTTTCTATTAGATATCACAAAAAAAACTTTACTGTTTTCGTAGATTTTTTCTATTTTCAGAAAAGTATGTCTATTCAATATTCCATCGAGAGTGTTTTTGTTATCAACGTGATTTCCAAGATTCTGATATATGTAGAACTTAAAGGGGCCTTTCATCGGAATTCAGATTCTAACGCGATACTTCAAATTTCTCTCCTCTTAAAACTATGTACATCTCTTAGCTAGGGTCGGGTTCACAATATGGCATTTTCAACAAAACTTATGATTCAGGAATAGTATATTATGCAACGATAATGTAATGTTAGCTATCAGGTGAGTTACAACATGAGGTAAATCACGACATGAGCCGAAGGCGAGTGTCGTAAACCATATGCGAGTGTATTAATAGCCGTCTTCTACTCCCCCTACAGAAAATGACGAAATTTGTACAACTCGTCGACTATATAACTGTCGATTTGAGCACTGTGCGACATAAAACTGTACGATTCAACTTTACCGTAAACAGAGAGCACGATCAACAACCAATACGGTAGAAGAGGGAAACATTCTCACTGAAAAATCTTTCTATTCAATTATCAATTGAGAATGTTTCCCTTTTCAACATGAAAACCCCACGAAAGGTTATCTTGAACTATGGAAAATAGTGACTTGAGTTTATTTTCCAGTCGCAGACGATTCCACATCTGATTTTATGAACATACTGTTCATATTTTCTAACAAAACAATCTATCATACCCCATGACAGGTTCTAATGCCAAAAAAACACTAATTTCGAAGTGTCTCTCCAAAAGATTGCTTCTAGAAAATGTGTTTCCCATTTCATCCGGTCTTCCTGATGATCGTGGAAGCGTGAAATAGATTTTCGTCGACAAAAATGCGACCTAGTGAATGCGATGCCTTTCTTGCGTCAATGTTACAAATGATTTCTGGTGAGAACACCTCCTTGGAAAACATTTTTCTCTGCCTCATTCATCTATATGAGTTCTTAATTAGGACTGGAATAGAAAATCAAATAACTTTTGAATGAAAATGCAAATATCCCATTTAAGTTTTTTTCATTTGAGTTAGGGTCTCTTCAGAATATCTATCAGATGTAGTTGAATGTGCAGCGTGGCTTTAGCCAGAAAAGTAGTTGTTTTCTGTTGGACATTTACAAAAAATAACTTCATTTTATCATGGATTTTTCAATTCACTGAAAAATATTTCTATTCAATTATCAATTGAGAATGTTTTCCTTTTCAACATGAATACCCCACAAGAGGTTATCTTGAACGATAGAAGATAGTGACTAAAGTTTATTTTCCAGTCGCAGATGATTCCACATCTGATTTTATGAACTTCCTGTTCATATTCTCTAACACAACAATACAGTAGCATCTGTAAAATGAATCGCACGACTCATAACCAATAAGATAGAGCCTTCAACAGTTGCCATGGAAACGAATAACAGGCCGCGTCGCCGATAACATTCTGATGTTTTATAATTTGTCTTACATAAATCCCTAATATTAAATGAAAATCGTTGTGAAATATGTCCAGTAGTAGCAAAGATGAAATGTGGAAAAAGCGAAAAGTGCTTCGTATAATTTGTGACCAGCAATATCTCGTAAAAGATACGAAACAGTTTATCGAGAATTCATGTACTGGAAGCTGAAACACAAAATCAATTCATTTTCAGGAAATGTTATGTGAGCATCTCTTGAAGAACTGTCCAAAGAAATGAAGCCATCGTCGCTTTGGTCAGTTCATTCAATGCTAAGGTCAACAATGGACATAAATCATGATAACATTAACATTGCGACTTATCCTAAACTATTGGCTTTGCTCAAAAAAAAATCAGATGGTTTCAAGAGTAAGAAATCGAAAACGTTGACATCAATAGAAATCAATGACTTCCTCTAAAACGCTCCAGGTAGCAGATATTTGCTCACTGAGGTTTGCACGAATCATATAAATTAACAGGCAAGTCTTGATACTTTTTTATTCCAGGTAGTTTTGATTTTCAGTATTAGTGGTGCTTGTAGAAAGCAGGAGTTACGCAACTTGAACCCTCAAGACGTTCATTTGCCGTTTCCGAGTCCTTGTATTCAATTTGTAAGAACTACATCAATCTACGCCCTGCAGGACAAGATGATCAGACGTTGCCTTTTTTTTGAATTAAGTAAATGGAAAATGCACCAAGCAATGTGTTGGAATGAACAAAATCGGCAGTATTCCAAAATAAGTGGCAGAATATCTGGGCTAAGCGTATTCCAAACAATACACATGCCATTGCTTTAGGCGCTCTTCAGCCACAATTCTTGTAGATGCTGGTGGCGATATGCTAGTACTGAAGAGACACGGTTGTTGGCGGTCATCAGCAGTGGCGGAGAGCTATGAAGATAATTCTATAGAAAACATGACTGCCAACTCAACAAAAATCTCATGTGCCATTAATAATACTGCTACAATAAGAGAAAACAATGGTATTATTTTTGAAAATACAAAAAATCAGACAACCAACCCGCCCTCTCTTGGTTTTAATAACTGCACAGTTACAATCAATAATTATTCCAATCAGAAGTGAACTATACTAAGTATTATAGTAACGTATTGTTGTTGAATTATCTTGGTAGTTATTTAATTGATTGATTGAAAGTATTGTCACTTAATGAAATTCTAATTTTTGATGGGAATGAATGCGGTCGTATAAAAAGTATAGTACACAACTCGAGTTGTGAGACGACTACGCACTACTAGAATGAGGCACGCGCCGCTTTGCGGCCCGCGCGTTACTTTTTCTAGTCGTGAGTAATATGCTTTTTACAACTCTTGTTATATAATATACTATTACATGTTCGTTGCATAAACAATTTTTTCTATAACCAATAAATTATAAAATAAAAACAAGAAGACTTTGTAGTCCTTCTTAATTGACCACACATGGAGAGTTGCCGTAGACTTGCATGGAAGCGATCATTTTTCAATTAAGATAACCAACAATAGCAGCACCAAACTCCTCACATACCTGAACAAAAATGGATGCTGGACACAGCATACTGGGATCTCTTTCAAGAACTCATCAAAACGGGGATGTCGACCATTGATAACATCATCTCACAATTCAATGAAATCACAGTACAATCAGCATCACAAGCAGTGGGAAAAACGAAATACATTGACAAAAACAAGATAGTACCATGGCGGAACCTTGATTGTGATCGTACAATGAAGCAGAGTAAAGAAACCCCGAATACCAGATATGTATAAACTGTATCTAAACTCATTAAATAAATAATAGTTTGAAAAAACTAAAAGCCACGCTTTTATAGAAAACCAGACTAAAAAAATAGAAAATAAGAAAAAAAAATATTTTATTTTGAAAAAAGCGTGGGGTGCATGGTATTGCCCCGGTGTGTAATGTACTATATAATTATTGATACCATGCACCCCACGCTTTTTTTTGAATAAGATACATTTTTCTCTTATTTTAAATTTTTTCAGTCTGTTTTTCTATAACAGCATGTTTTTTAGTTTTTTTATTCTATCATTGATTTACCTACTTTTTAGTGTGGTTTACTTATAAAAGCGTGTTTTTTTTTTTTTAACTATTATTTTAATATTTTTTGCAAATAAAGAAATCGAATAATCTTATCAAATCGGGTAATCATAATCTCCAACCCCAAAAACCCCCACATACCAATTTTGAATAGAGTCAGACCATAATCACAAAATTCGGCCACCATTTTGAACCCGCCATCTTGAATTTTCCAATTTCCACGAAAAGAATCATGATAATCGACCCCAAAAACCCCCACATACCAAATTTGAATAGAATCAGACCATAATCACAAAGCTTGGCCGCCATTTTGAAACCGCCATCTCGAATCTTTCGAATTTCACAGAAGAATCATAATATTCGACACCAAAAACCCCCACATACCAAATTTTGAATAGAATCAGACCATAATCACAAAACACGTCCACCATTTTGGAGCCGCCCTCCCGAATTTTCCAATTTTGACAAAAGAATCCTAATCTCCGATCACGAAAACTCACAGATACCAAATTTGAAGCAAATCGGATCATAATCACAAGACTCGGCCGCCATTTTGAAACCGCCATCTTGAATTTTTCAATTTTTACAGAGGAATCATAATATTCGATCCCAAAAACCCCCACATACTAATTTTGAATAGAATCAGACCATAATCACAAGACTCGTCCACCATTTCGGAGCCGCCATTTCGAATTTTTCAATTTTGACAGGAGAATCTTTATCTCCGACCACAAAAACCTTCGGATACCAATTTTGAAGCGAATCAGACCATAATTACAAAATTCGTACGTCATATTGGAGCTGCCATTTTGTTTTTTCTCCCAACAAAATTTTTTAATGAATTGTCACCGGAACTATGTACACCTGCCAAATTTCAAATCATTCGGACGTCTGGAAGTGGGTCAAAATCGCGCCCAAAGGAGTCGGTTACAAACAAACAAACAAACAAACAAACATACAAGTGAAGCTAATATAAAGCGTGTAAAAAAAAATATGTGCTACACTTGAGCAGGAGTTAACAGTAATATCGAGAAATTAGAGTGATTTACTGTCACTAGCGAAATGTTCAATGTATATATAGATATTATTTCAATTCGTCATTATAATTATTTTTAAATGAAAAAAAATCATCAAAGACATTTGGTTGTTACTAGTGACATATGAAAAAACCTCATGCTCAACTATAAAATTCTATTGTGTTCCAAATGAAATTATTTTATGCAAAATTGTAAATACATTATTATTCGTAAAAAGTTCAGAAATTTCAGGAATAAATTTTCCAACAAATAATTGATATTTTTTGCCTATCTCATTACACCTGCCTACAACTACATCAATAACTATCGCAGAAATGACGCATTACAAATGACGGAATAATTATTGAAGGTCAAAAAAATATTATTATAAGTTATAATGAGATTCGCTTTCCTTGCCATGTCCACTGTAAGAAATCAGATACGCTGAAAATGTCCTTCGGAATATTCGGCACACATAAGATTAAATGTTTTGGAAAAATATGATTTCTATGGGAATCCTATTACTTGGAAATATGGAAATATTAAAAAAAACTAAATTATGTAATAAGACCCTGCAGAATTGTTTCTTTGCTAATATTTGGCAGGAGAGCACTCACTTTCTCAGAAACAGATAACGATGTAGATTTTATTCTTTCAATAGTATATTGATTCTCAGGGGTGTGATATTATGATTATTACCCGATAATTTTTCGGAATATTAATGAATTGCACTACCAAAGCTGATGAAACGGGAAAACGAAATAACGAAAAAAAGGGATAATGGGAAAACTGGATAACAGGATAACGGGGAAACGAAATAAAGGGATAATGGGAGAACAAGATAACGGGAAAGCGAGATAAGGGGAAACGGGATAATGGGAAAACAAGATAACGGGAAAACAAGATAAAGGGATAACGGAAAAACGGGAAAAGACGAAAACGGGATATCGAGAACACGAGATAACGGTAAAACGGAATAATTAGGAAATTGGGTGTCAGAGAAACGAGATAACGGGAAGCGGACAGAGTCGAAAGCATAACTTAGATGGAACATTAAGAAAGTATCATATCAATCACCACTATTTCGTGGAAAGCCTGCTTCAAAACTTGAGAAATGGTGGTGTTGGGGATTTTTTTTTAAATGCAGACATTTTCCAGATTTTCTGTTTTTTCTACATTACAATCGAGTTGTGCTAATGCTAATTTTTTTGCATTTTGATTCTCTACAATTCGTCCACTGAAAGTATTGAGATTGCTTCATTAGTCCTCAAGTTACAAGTCAAAAACCATGAAAAATAAAAAAAAACATGATTTTAAATGATTATAACAAATTTGGGAATAACGGAAAACATAACAGGATATAACTACGGACCATCTTTCGTATGATGGCACAGTCGATTTCCTGGTAGTATTTTTATCACGAAAACATTTCTATTGATTGGTCTAATATACCTATTATTTCACAGATGCATCAATGTAGAATGCTTGGATTATATATCGAAAGCCAGGTCGAAGTATAAGTCAGCTAGAATCTCGGAGGGCCATTGTTCAGGTGAGCATGATGAAATATTCTTATAATTGTACTTTTTTTGTATTTTAATTTCAGTCATATCTGAAAAGATTCAAGAATCCTGAAACATTTCAAAGTCAGATATTGTTTTCAGATTTGAACATGGTTTCAGAATAAAAATATGAATGAAAGTATTTGGCTGAATTTTAAAACTGGAAGACGACTCCCAATGCCATTAACATAATTCTGAGTGAATCGTTCCCTCGCTTGGGGGTTGAAGGGATGGAGTCGAAAGTACTGGAGAAAATTGTCCCCCTCCATTCGAAAATTGATGGGTCTGAGCGTTTCTGTGATATGTTGCCGCAGATCCTGACAATGGCTCTGATCGGTTTTCGTCGGGCCACCCTGTATGTTGTTTTGAGAATCAAAAACATATCAGTCTTTCAGAATTATCCGATAAAGCTAACACAACTATCCTGAGAGGGAGCGTTGAAAATATAAATTTTACCAATCAAGCAATGAAAAATGTGCATTATAACGGATGACACAAGATATCGGGCCACCCCTGTAACTTCTGTATTCGTGAACGGAATTTTTCTGAAATTTGGTACAGTTATATAAGCAACCATTTCGGATTCTGATCACATTACAATTCAATATGGCGACCTTCCAGTTTTTCTGGAAATGCCAGTAAGTTTGTTTTTTCAAAGGGAACACCCTGTATATTTTTACATATTCAAGTTCAACAGGTCAAAACAAGTCCAAACCTATTGTCGAATGTCATTTTTTTAAAACAATTGAAATTAAAATTGTTTTTTTATTTTACCTCGTGGATAAATGAGATTTGGTCGAAGCTATTCACAATCGCAAATAACAGAAAAACTCAATTTTTTCTGAAAAATTATTTTTTGTGTCACTTTCTGGTTAATCAATTCAGTCACATCACATTTTGATAAAAAATTAATTTTTTTCAAATGGAACCCCTATGGGCCACCTACCTGTTTCTCTAGAACATACAATAAGGGAAAAAATTACATAACAGTTTTGTATTTCGGTGCAGTAACAGATTGTATGAATTCAAAAATCTTCAACTAGTTCATGAGTTTACTTGCAGTACGAATAATTTTTTAACTTAGTAAGCTGTGGAAAACAACATTTCTGAATCTTGTCAACTAATTGTGTAAGTTATACCTATAAGCACGATAATGGTGTGTTTTTAAAATTCTTCTGGCGTTTTCTCGACTTAAATTGCATTGGTATTCCAATTCCCGTGTCGAAGCGGTTGGATCAAAATCAATATAAGCAAAACGTTAATTTCTGCCTCCTCAAGATCATTTCCTCCATTGTTGGGTTCTTTTCTGTGTGGGTATCGTTCAGCGTATAACTGACAAGCGGCAACACTGTTTTGAGGACATTCTCCGTAAATTGAGGAAGTTGTCGTGAAATCCACTTCCAATCAGATTTCGTTTATATTCATACCACTTTTAGTTAACATTATAACCTGTTTGTTTGAAGGTTGTAGACGATGTCTTCAGGTGAATACTGACAGTAACAACAATTTTAATACTGACAGTATTCACCTGAAGACGATTGCAGGTACAAGCATTCGAAACGTCGTGAAAACCTTCTGAATACATTGGGACGATGGACGTCCGAAACGATAGTAATCATTATAACCTGTATCACATTAAATTTTTGGAATCATTTACCGAAAGCGAGATATAAGGCTTCAAAATTGCAACGTTTAACACGTGATCCCTATAGTGAGCTACCGCGGACACCACATTTCAAGGCATAACTAAAAACCCTCCATTCAGATCTTTTTGAAAAACTGGTATATTATCAAAAGGTACGTAACAAATCCTATAAAAAAAAATAAAGACACGTAGCCATACAGTTATTTATTCATTGTTATAAGAAGTTTCTAAATTATTGCGTATGAGAAGTGCAAGAAAGTGAAGGTGAGAATCGTGGCAACGCCTCAAGCCATCGCTCGTGATTCAAATAAACGAGAGCACGAGGGTCTTGCTGTTTTGAATTGAACTGTGTTTTGGAACGCATATCTTTATGAATAATAATTGTGAATGATTGCGTTAATTTATACTGATGCATTTTAAACATATTACAATGGGAATAGATATAAAATGAAATGTAGTTTTAACGAGTAACGGCAAGAAACAGTGCATAAAATTTATTGAATTCATACATTTGTACAACACATGTACGTATAACATAATTCGAATATTTCTAAACATAAAGGAAAATTATTCAGATTTCTAACAGGCTAATAAAATATAACGTTTGCATCTACAGAAAATATAAACAACAATGAATGTAATATTCTTAACTATTATACTAAGTAATCACTTGATTGACTAAACATTTATTTTTAATTCATTAATGATTTAAGTTAATGCCTTCCTATTTTCAGTAACTCCAGGTTTTAATTTTTCAGTCATTTGATTAATCATAGCTTCTTCTCCTTCATCGTGATACATTTGTTTCAGAAAATGGTATGTTATATTTTGTTGCGCAATTTCTTTCAATAAATCCCGTGTTATAACATTTTTAAGGCACTTAAATTGGGTAAATTACGAGATATTCTTTCGTTCTCAAGTCGCTCTGAAATACATTCTTCATAAGATTTCATATATGTTGATAAGTCTGACTCTCTACCAATGAAACGAACTAACGTTTGTAAAATTTGTACATCATACATCGCTTCGTGGAAATTATTTGATGTTTGGTTTGGTATTAAAACTTCGGCTAATTTTGATAGCTAGAACATCCCTGGCCCTTTTTGATCTGGGAACGTTTTTAAAAAAATAATTATGCTATCATGATAAAATCTTCTATTAAATCATTATTAATGATTGCTCTTGTTAATCTAGGTACATCGAATCTCGCATTATGCGCAACGAGTAAATTCGGAGTTGTAGATGAATTTAAAAATTCTTTAAATGCTACCAAACAATCTACTAAATTTTGTGAATCGACTTGTACATCATTCAAATATAATTGACCAGAAACTGTTCTCAATCCCGTAATTTTTGTCGCCACAGGATTGATCTGCTTCGAAGGGCTAACATATATATTGAATTCTCTATTTCCACATTTGGCGGCGATTTGTAAAATGTCATCAGTCATGCATAACCCAGATGTTTCTAAATCAAAATAAACTATGGAATAATTTATTGATGTTGATTCGATGTTTCTTAATGATAATGATGATGCTCTTGATTCGTTAATTCCAACGAGTAGTTGATATGTCACACCTCCTGACATTTCCTTCGATTTTCCTAACATTTCCCTTTGTTTCCTTTTTTTAAATTTTGCTTTAGCAAACCTATCAGTTTTAGCGCGAAATCGATCCATAGCTTTGACTGCTTGTTCATAAGAGTATCTTGAACAACTAAATGCGAGCGATCGTTGGATTGCGACGTTGCCACCAGTCCAGTCATGGCTTATTTGCTGTATCACGCATGCCAGTTGCAATTCTCAGCGTACAGTTCCCTTGAAAAAGATCCCTCTAATTCAGCGCTTAAACATGTATTGCATCGTGCTACAATCGAGACTAATTTTTGACAGTGTTTGTAGCCCGACAACTACCTTCATAACATATCAACCTGTTCACTTCTTGTGAACCTATAATTTTGATTTTACATTTCTACTAAACTAATTCTCGGCAGTTGACTAATTTTCGAGAGTTGAGATGAAAGATGACAGCGATACACAATTAGTTGACGAAATTCAGAAATGTTGTTTTCCACAGCTTACTAAGTTGAAAAATCATTCCAACTGCAAGGAAACTCATGAACTAGTTGTAGATTTTTGAATGTATACAATTTGCTACTGCACCGCAATACAGAAATGATATGTATTTTTTTTCCTCAATGAATGTTCTAGAGTGACAGGCAGGTGGCTCATAGAGGTTTCATTTGAAAAAAAATAAAATATTTTTGATCAAAATGTGATGTGACTGAACTGATTCATCAATAAATGACACAAAAAATAATTTTTCAGAAAAAATTATGTTTCTCTGTTATGTGCGACTCATTGTGAATAGCCTCGACCAAATCCCATTTTTCCACGAGGTAAAATAGAAAAAGAAGTTCAATTTGTTGGTTTGGACTTGTTTTGACCTGTTGAACTTGAATATGTGAAAATATATAGGGTGTTCTATTTGAAAAAACAAAGTTGCTGGCATTTGCAGAAAAACCGGGAATCCGCCATATTGGATTGTGATGTGATCAAATCCGAAATGGTTGCTTATATAACTGTACCGAATTTCAGAAAAATCCGTTCACGAATGCGGAAGTTACAGGGGTGGCCTGATATCCTGTGTCACCCGGTATATTGGATATCGGGAATCGTCATTTCGTGAACTCCTATCCTGATAACGGGATCATTTTAAACTTTGGTACGGACCATGAACATTTTATATGGCCAACTATTAATTGATTTTTACAGGAAATATATCAACTTCAGAATTGTGTTCCTAAATGGTTTCCAACTGAATTTATTGATCACCTTCGTAAACGTCTGGAAAACAAACAAAACAAAAACAAAGAAAACAAACTGAGTTTACACAGTGGTAATAACATAAGAAATCACCATAAAATATCCCAATGCATTCTTCACACTGGAATCAACTGTCAAAACGAGTGACCTCGAATTTATCACTCACATTGCTGCTAAAGTACGCGAAGAATGATATCTACGCAAATATAACAAGGATTATAAATAACGATGGATTCTCAGAATAACCCAGAATACAATAACATCCATAGCACGAAACTGTTACCTCATTACACTATCAGCTTTGAAATGTTCTTTCGTTTCTTGATATGTTGGGTATTATTCGAATGGTATATTTTGGGGGCAGAGACTGCAGACCAATCAGTCACTCCAACTAATGGTGAGTTGATTTTTCCACCAGAGAAATCCTGATATAAAGTAGTTGCACTGATTCCATAGGAAAAATATACATTTTGAATATTTTCAATAAAGGTAGTCTAGAGACTCGAAGTCAATTTTTTTATTTAAATGATCTCAATCAACTGTTGTTTTTTTACGCCCGCGTTTGTTGAATAATGTCAATACTCTGTTATTGCCATTGCCATTGACCCATCAGATTTTTTTAGAATTCAGTTGTGGGTTATGGATTGTAGCAGGGTCGATTTGGCTCTTCAGCCTATCCGTACCTGGACCAATGAGATATCTTGTACATTACCCGTTGGTTGTGCATATATGATGGTTGTTCAAAACAACTCAATGATGTACTTCGCAGAAGTGCCTAGCTGAAGTAATTCCTGATGGTTTCTAACTAGATTCTAGAGGAATATTTTCCAGAATTTAGAAATGTCCAGTCATATTTGTATCTGTACAAATCATGCACAGTGAATATTTGTTGTCATGTTTTTCTCAATGAATATTATTTTTCCAGGTTGGGATGACATATTGCCACTCCACAAATTTGGTAACAAAAGCTACTACCTTGGTAATATTTTCAGAGTGAGTATATAGTATTTGATGAAATATTAATAACATATTATTCTATATGTTATCGTTTATCTATACATATATAATTGAATTTCCTGAATGACTCACTGACTGACTGATTGACGATGAACGCCCAGACCAAACCGCTGGACCTCAAGGGCTGAAATTTAGATATCGTATTTCTATGATATAGATGGACACTGAGACAGGTTGATATTTCAGAAGAAAATTTTTGCCCTATACCTCATTCCAGTGGGTTAAAATTTGGTCTGCTTTTTGGTTCCGAAACTCTTGGTTGGTTGACGTGGGCCATGGGAAGACCACAAAAAAGTTCTGGGCCAGAGAATTGAGTGCTTGCGCCTTCCTTGGCAAGGCTGTATGCTTCTTCATTGCCTTCGATTCCCTTGTGACCTGGCACATACTTAACCTGATTGTTCGTAGCCAGTTGTCTTAGGGAGAGTTTGTAGTCCCAAGTCAGTCTATCCCCACAAGTTTGTGCCTCTAGAGCTTCTAGCGCTGCTTGTCTATCTGATAGGGTATGGATCTCTGCCCCTATAGCATGAGTTTCTGTTTGAAAAATTGTTGGGGCTTTGCTTAGGGATTTTGGGAGCCTAAAATTGGGACCAGCTACTTCCACCCATTCGTCCATTTTGAAACCACCAGAATACCATACTGATGCATTCCTTTCCAGTTGAGGTTTGTTCGTTGTGAATATATTATTGTGGTTTTTGTAAAATTGTAAAATTGTTTATAACCTTTTCATAATTCACTTTGGAGTTGTGCCTAGCTGGCATTATATATGATGGCTTGTATCTGGATCCTGGAGGAATATTTTCCAGAATCTTCAGATGTCCAATCAGATTTCCAGCATTCAAGTTTGATGTCTGGTGCAGTCTGAAGGCACTTGTGGCCGTTTATTTCATAACACATAAGAGCATCGGCGGAAGACTCATCATTACCTCTATTGCTGCAGAGGGGCACGTGAATATTGCCCCTGTGATTCCCAGAGAGGCTTACCATTACACTTTCTGCTGCTTGAATTGTGGTGAGAGCTGTTGGGTTTTTGGGCACCATACTAATGAGGCATAGGTGACCATGGGTTTGGTTATCGTTTGATATAACCAGTATACCATTTTTGGCTTCGAACCCCATGTCTTGCCAAAGACTCCGCGGCACGTCCAGGTCGCCGCTGTAGATTTGGTATAGTTATTTGTATGCCAAGGCCACTAAATACCTCCTTAGCGTACGGATAATCTTTATCTTTATCTTTATGATTGAATATAAACAAACCATTTTGACAATTCTTAACAAAACGCAAATATGTCAGATAGTGATAGTGATATTTCAGTATCTTGCATCCCTCCATGGCGTATTGTAAACTTGGCGCCTACTGTTTTGATACCTGCAATTCTAAACAGCAGTACGAAAAATGTTACAGTGAGTTTCAAGATTGGTGTGACAAACGTAATGTAAAATAGTCATTGTCATTGTCGTATTTTAGGAATGTCAAATTTGAAAGTAACGTTTGGTTTGGCGGCCGTTGCTATGAGTAACGGCCGCGAAATTAAATTTCGTGGACTGTGTTGAGAACGAGAAATACTCACTTCGCGTGCGATTGCACGAAAATAATATTTTTAATATGACTGTTCCATGTTACTCTCTGGTCGATTATGCCGCCCAGGTATTTGACAGAGTTGGGGCTTTTAGTTCATACTCACGCCTCTAGGTGAACCAACACTATTTTTCTAGGATTAACATTTAGTCCCTCTTTTGCGCAGCAGCTTCTGATTATATTGAGGGCTATCTACATGCGATTGGATATTATCAGTCATGTTTGCCCCTAATAGTGACGATCAGGTCATCGGCGTAACCTTGAGTGGTAATTCAAGATTCATGTAGCTTCAGTATAAAATTATCCGGAACACCTGCAGCAAAGTGAAATGTCACCGATTTCGACGAAATTTTCACGGATGCTCGTCGTTTTTTTTTTTTTCAACTCCAAGGCATGTAACAGTTGAAATTGAAAAGGAGTATTTTACAATTATTTACGAAACAAGCACTCCAAACAGTAAAAACTGGACTTTATAAATGCGATACTTGAAGATATGTTTCAAAAGACCTGCACAAAATTTGGATAAAAACGTAGTTCTCCTATCCGAAAGAGTTTTCATTTGAGTAAACAGCCAATAAGATTTGATATGATTGTTAATGATGAGAATTGACATTCATGAGTAATGTTCAAAATGCAATATTTCCAAATGTAAAAAATGTCTGAGAGACATGAGGAGTTGACAATTATTCATTGTGATCATCAAAATTATGTGAATTGAAGGTTCAATCCAGTGTAATGCTAAAGAATTCAAGGAATCAAGCCGTCTCAAATAAGCAGAAATTGAAAATTGTCTTTTTTAACCTTACTGTTTATTTAGTTCTATTGAAGTCTTCTGGCAGCTTCACATTGATAGCGTTTTAATCCACTATAAATGCCCTGATTGTGCGTTGTCGACTACAAGAAGCAAACATCATAATTTGATAAACCAATAAGAACAATGGAGATGCCGTCCATCAAGAATAATGAAGAATAAGACTTCAATAGAACTCAAAAAACAGGAATATCTAGCATATTAAATCAACAGACGATCATAGCAATCAACACCTGACTTGCTTTTTACTTTTTACTTTATTTTTTCCATAGTAGAAAAAAATTATAATAATTCAACACCTAAAGTGGTGAAATAGGAGTTGTTTGTGGGTTCTGTTAGTTTTTATGTTAGAAAATTGGTATTGGAGGTCTTTGTTTCAGATGAGAAAATACATGTTTCAGTATTTCAGGAATACAACTCCTAAAGGGGAAAATGGGGAGTAAGAGTCCGTTAGTTTTTGAGTTAGTCATGAAAATTGGTATCTGAGGTCTGTGTTAAAAATGAAGACATACATGTTTCACTGTTTCAAGAAACACAGGACGGACATTTTCTCTCCTCAACCCCTTAAAATTCCGACAGTGAATGGGAACCTGAAAATCCTATTTCTTTGGCGAGGCTGGCTCTTATACTTCCAAGAAAAATAACATGGTAAAAACATGAATATAATATTCCTCCACCTGGAGAGTTTGTAAGTGACAATTGTGGTATACCTCAGTTCATCAAAGACCTTGGTGTACATGAACCGTTCGATCTATTCAATCTGTTATTGACTGATGACATTTTTAACCATTTGGCATTCCAAACTAATTTGTATGCACAACAACAATATCTGAAAACAGGACAAACATATGTAGCAACTGACATACGAGAAATGAAAGCATTCATAGGAATAAACATGCTAATGGGTATAAAACAATACCCCAGTTATCGAGACCACTGGAGCACATCTTCCGATTTGCATGATCCATCCATTTCAAAAATAATGACTTTGCACAGGTTTGGGTGGCTTCTCAGTGACATTCATCTGAATGATAATAGTGTAATGCCTTCACGAGGTACTGAACAATACGATAAACTGTATAAGGTTACACCGATAATAGAAATGCCCAAAAAACGTTTTCAGAAATGCTTGAATCTCCATCTAAATGTAGCGATTGATGAATCGATGATAAAATTCAAAGGACGGTCAACACTCAAACAATATTTACCCAAAAAACCAATGAATAGGGGTTATAAAGTATGGGTGTTGGCCGACGAGACTGAATATTGCTGGGATTTCAACATTTACACTGGTAGAACTGGAGCTGACTTTGAAAAAAAATTAGGTTACTCAGTGGTCCAAAAATTAGCTGCCAAATTGGGAGGTGAAAACCATCGATTATATTTCGACATTTTTTTTTGTTGATGGAATACCTCCTGGAAGAAAAAATCTATGCCTGCGGAACTGTCAACACCAGAAGAATAAATTTACCAAAGTTTGTAGCTGACAAGTCTTTGCAACGCGAGGAATGTGACTGGTGGCAAAGCACTAATGGTTTATCAGCTGTAAAATGGCGTGATAGAAGATGTGTTCATCTTCTGTCAAATTATCTTGACCCTCGTGAAACATCCCAAGTGACGAGAAAAAATAAAGATGGTACAAGATCAGTAGTAAGTTGCCCTGTTATGGTAACGGAGTACAACAAGAATATGAATTTCGTTGATAAATTTGACCAAATAAAAGCTACTTACTGTATCGACCGAAAGAGCCACAAATAGTGGCACAGAATCTTTTTTTTCCTCATTGACACTTGTGTCGTCAATGGATATGTGTTATATAATCTATTTCCAGAAAATCCTAAAATGTCTATGAAAGATTTTCGCCGTATTGTTATTCAACACCTCGTAGCAGATGTAATGACTACAAAGATGAATACTGTTCTTCAAGGGTTGTCTGTACCCATAAAACAGAGAAAACCGTGTAAGCCCAAGTCAATCCGTTTGTCACAAAGTGCCCACCAACCGAGCCGCACATCAAGGCGCAGATGCAGCGTGTGCAGTGACACAAAAAACGAAGTGAGAACAAATTGGGAGTGTTCTGTGTGTGAAATTCCATTGTGTTTATCAAAAACCAGAAGTTGCTTCCAAAACTACCACAAGCAATAATATACTTTATGGTACGGTGGTGTTCAAAATAACCCACTATTTTTTTTTGTTAATAAATGAAATGTATTTTTTGTAAATAATTTTTTGGGATTCTTCAAACATAATAAAATGATTTACAAAATAAAAGAAGTGTTTAAATAACTAAAAAAATATTGTACTGCTACGGCTTTTTTTGCCTCGATTTTCTCGGACCTGGAAGAGTTAAGGGATGACATGGAAAATGGAAACTTTTAAGTGTTTTTTTTGTGTTTATATCGAGGACATGAAAATTGGAGTTTTGTCTCTTCGTTACGAATGAATTAAAATACCATCCCTGAAGGTTTGGAGAGGAGTGAGTAAGTGTGAAATATTTGTCACAAAGGATTTCTTTCGCTTTCATATTGAAATGCCACCCAAACGAGATAAGGGGATAACGGTATAACCGGAGAACGGAATAGTGGGATAATGGGAAACGGGATAACAGGAAGCGAGCAAAGCCTGGGGCACAAGCTAGAGGGAAAAATACAAGGAAAATGAAAGAAAACTACAAGGAAGATGTCACGGTTTGTAGATGATATTGCATTTATCGTATCTCGCTTCGTTAATATCAACTGCTTTGCTTCCACAAATTTCACAAACCAATTTGTCAATGATTTTAGAAATTTCACGGCTTCTCGATATTCCTTTTTTTTCTTGATCAGTTTTTGACATTTCTATAAACCAATAGAAACTTTCGATTCAAATCATTCATGTACGTTTTGGCCAATCAAAACATTATTATAGTGGGAATAATCTACCTAGAAAATTGCTGCGGAAATAATTTGAGGTATTTTGTTTTTATTGTCTGACAGCGTATTCTTTTTATTTGACGTCGGTCATCAATTCCCATAAAAAGTGAGAAATGAATAAAAACCGGTTTATTGAATTGGATCATTGTGCAAGGGAATGTGTTTATGATCGTAACATCAAGAACTAATCTATAGAATACCAGACGAGAATTCCACAAAGTAGAAAACAATTCTCCAGATTTTTTTCTCAAAGTTGTTGCCATTTAGCGAAAGCCACTCGAGCCCGCTGGGCTCTCGTGTCTATTATCTGGCAAAAAGTTTTCGTAAGTCTGTCGGATCATTTTCACTTCATTTTCACTCTCTTGTGGTATTACAACTGAGAATTTGAAAAAGTCGTTTTTTCCCTATTTTGAAAATGACGGATCATAGTCTCAACCTGTTAGTGAGTGAAACCCTGGTGAACTCAATGATAAAGACGGTATAAGTTGAGCATGGAGCTCGCTTATGTTCATACATCTTTTTTTATTGCCAGTACCGTATATCATGAAAATGTGCCATTATTTGCTAGATGAATGATCCATGTTTCCGAGGATTACAATTCAAACGTCAGTATCTGATGATTTGATTGAGATATCAAAATTGATTTGACATATGTGGTGTACTATTTTGTGTCCGCCTCTTCATGGTGTATACAAAAAAAATCCATTGATCACTGAAATAACTGAATTATTAATAACTGTATAATTATGATGATAATAATACTTCATATCGATTACGGTATTTCCAATAAAGTATACCATTTCATCAGTACTCCAGTGATTACTAACAAAATCGACTAAAGCCTCTTTGAATGATATATTCCGTAATTCTTCATTGAAATCAATCTATCTAACCTGCTCAGGACAATCAATAGTGTAATTAAAACACCTTTATTCATGTCGTTAAGTACGCTCATAATCTTTGATTGATGGAGAGTCATTCACATTGATTTATAGAAATAATTGTATCATTATATGTATAACTGATTTGAGTATACCCGAGAGTGTTGTGTTTCCTGATCTCACATAACTCCACTCAAAACAGAATGGCCATTGAGTATGTTTACTTAGAAGGCCCCCACACGCACAATGTGTCTTAACATAAATAATTCAATATTTTTGTGCAATACCCATTGCGGCTAACAATGGTGACTCGAATTCAACTAGACTGACAAATTCAATTATTGTGCAAAATCATCCAAACACATACAAATTATTTAATATTGCGCAATTAATTTCGAACAAGCACAATCTGCATCCAATACTTGCAAAATAAACACAATGATATTGCGCAATATCCAATATTGCAAATTGCAATATACAGGGTGTCCCAAACTCGATGGCCGATTAGACATTTCTGGAAAACGGGACATAGGATTATTTCGAAAATTTGGTTTCTTGAGTAATTAGTTCCGTTCTATCGATCTGAAATTTTCAGCGCTGCGAAGTTGCCGCTTATATTGAAAAGTAGCAACAACTTTGATATTTCAAATGGGACACCCTATATATCATTGCATTTCTCGCTTCGCTATTGCCTTTCGATTATATCTGTATGATACTACCCTATACCTATCTCCAGTGGTTTACGAGAAATTCATTGAAATCCTTATTTTTTGTGCGAAACATAGCTTTAATCAAATGTTTATCACTGCGGTATTTGGATTCGAAGACAGCTGAAATTTTGGATATAGTTTGACAATGTCCTGTGTATAAGTTGTGTCTACGGAAATTCTTTCTCCATTATACAGGGTCGTTCAAAATTTGTGATTTTACCGATATATACAAAAGTGGTGAAAAGTGCATTTTTTCAAATAGAACATCCTGAATATTATCGAAAATCCTGAAAGAAAATTGAAGTTCCTTTCAAATGATGTTTTATGTTCCCATACCTAAATGGTCAAGTTTCCGAAATAAAAGCAAGTTTCTATAAAAATTGGATTATTTTGCCATATTTTGTATGGGGTAGCTATGTAATGTCATCAATATTAAAACGTTTGCGCGTTCATTAACGTGAATTTGATAAGAAAAGAATCAAATGGAAATTGTTTATTCTTCATGGTCAATGTGATCAAATTATAGCAGGAACATGCAGAATGGTCTGTAGAATATTGAAGTGTGGGACTATTAAGATGACGAACTGATTGTACAAAGAATGATAAATATACAGGGTATTATAAACTCGATGGCCTATTAGACGTTTTTGGAGATCTGGGACATGAATTCTTGAAATTTTGTATTCCACGATAAGTGATTGCGATCTTCCCCTTGAAAATATTTTCACGGTTGCAGTGTTGCCACATCTGCTTGGGACTTAAATCGACTTTCTGATTTCGAATGGGGTACACCCAGTATTTTATTCCGTATTTGAATCCTACTGATGAATACAAATAACTCTTACTGAACATGTCGTATACCTATCTCTACCTTTCATCGAATATTGATTATTTTGTAATTATTTTGCTACCAAGATGAGACCAACTTCAATTCAAATATATTTTTTTACTTGAGTTTATTTGGGTTTGTAACCTTCCACAACCTTATGTTACAGGAGGCCATAATAACCCCATATCATTACAACTGCCCTTCAAAGCACAGCACTACTAGAGGTTGAGTAAGCTGGTGGAACACCGAACTCACATATCCTAGAAACAACACGTGAAAACTATTTAATCTAGCGAAAAAAACTGGTGACTGGGAGGATTATTCCAAAACTCTCACAGAATACAACAAGAAAATTAGAGGGGAACAAAGAAAGTCATGGAGAGAGTTCTGTGAGAACATAGAACAAACCTCAGAAAGAGCAAGACTCCACCGCATCCTTTCCAAAGACCCCATAGATCCATTGGGGACTCTCAAAAAACCCAACGGAAATCACACCAACACTATAGAACTCTTGCTCCATACACACTTTCCAGGATCCATTGTCACCACAAACCAAAACCCCAGATATGAAATCCCTACAAACCTTCATTTGAGGGCAAAAAGGGCAGACTGGGAAGTGGCTGAACGAACGGTAACTCATTCAAAAGTAGTGTGGGCAATGAACTCCTTCAAGCGTCACAAGTTTCCGGGCCCAGATGGAGTATTTCTCATACTTCTTCAGAGCGGAGTTGAATATCTAGCACCAGAACTGTGCAGACTGTACAGGCTGATGGCTACATTTTTTTACTTGAGTATATTTGGGTTTGTGATCTTCCACAACCTTATGTTACAGGAGGCCATAATAACTTCATATCATAAGAACTGCCCTTCAAAGCACAGCACCACTAGAGGTAAAGTGAGCTGGTGGAATACCGAACTCACATATCTCAGAAAAAAAAACGCGAAAAATATTTAATCGAGTGAAAAAAAACTGGTGACTGGGAGGATTATTCCAAAACTCTCACAGAATACAACAAGAAAATTAGAGGGGAACAGAGAAAGTCATGGTGGAAGTTCTGTTAGAACATAGAACAAACCTCAGAAAGAGCAAGACTCCACTGCATCCTTTCCAAAGACCCCATAAATCCATTGGGGACTCTCAAAAAATCCAACGGAAGTCACACCAACACTGGGAAGGTAACTATAGAACTCTTGCTCCATACACACTTTCCAGGATCCATTGTCACCACAAATCAAAACCCCAGATATGAAATCCCTACATTTGAGGGCAAAAAGGGCAAAAAGGGCAGACTGGGAAGTGGCTCAACGAACGGTAACCCATTCAAAAGTAGTGTGGGCAATGAACTTCTCCAAGCCTCACAAGTTTCCGGGCCCAGATGGAGTATTTCTCATACTACTTCAGAGCGGAGTTGGATATCTAGCACCAGAACTGTGCAGACTGTACAGGCTGAGCCTTGCATTGGGATGGCTACCTCAAACCTGGAAAACTGTAAACGTGGTCTTTATTCCAAGACCTGGACGGGACTCATACGATCAGAAAAAGGCATACAGACCAATGAGCCTATCGTCATTCCTCCCGAAAGGCTTAGAAAAACTGATAGATAGATACATAAGGGAAACCGCTCTTGTAGAACGGCCTTCACATCAAAACCAACATGCCCATCTTACAGGAAAATCATGCGAGACAGCACTTCATCAGCTTGTTTCAAGGCTTGAACAGTCTCTAGCAAACAGAGAAATTGCACTATGCACTTTCCTAGACATCGAAGGAGCCTTCGACAACACCTCCCTTGAAAGTATGGTCTCTGTGGCCACTCGAAGAGGCATTGACGAAACCACCTGCAGGTGGATACACTCAATGCTTCACAATAGATTGTTCCGAACCAACATGTTCGAGGAAACAGAGCAGGTTGAAATTTCCAGAGGTACCCTACAGGGGGACATACTCTTCCCCCTCCTGTGGGACATGGTTGTAGATGAACTGCTGATTTCTCTGAATGAACAGGGGTATCAATCTCAAGGGTATGCAGATGACTTGGTCATCCTCATCGAAGGAAAGAATACTCGAACAACCTCAGAGCTAATGCAAAATGCACTGAGGACAGTAGAGGAATGGTGTAACAGAGAGAGCCTGAGGGCAAATCCGAACAAAACAACACTAATTCCCTTCACCCGGAAAAGGAACATGGGAGATCTCATACCTCCCATACTATTCGGTGGAACATTACAAGTAGTAGAGCAGGTGAAATTCTTGACAAGAAACTAACCTGGAACCCGCATCTTCAACATGTAACCAATAAAAGCAAGATAAACTTCATGATGTGCAGGAGAGCTTTTGGAAAAACCTGGGAGCTCAAACCGAAATCCATGCACTGGCTTTACACAGCGGTAATAAGACCAAGAGTAACTTATGGCTCACTTTTATGGCGACCAAAATCAAATCAAAGACAGGCAAAAACCAACCTTGGTAAAATCCAGAGGCTTGCCTGTCTCTGTGCAATGAATAGCACTCCGACAGCTGCAATGGAAATCATCCTAAACCTCGAACCCCTTGACTCACATGTCCTTGGAAAGGCCAGAATGAGTGCATACAGACTGAAACAAACAAAAAACTGGAGAATCCAGAATCACTTATGTAATCAACATCGAAGAACTCGAAGTGATTTCAGACCACATACAACCCCTATACACATTCGAAAAACCATTCAAAACACGGATTAACGGATCTGGATGGGCCTCGAGTATAGAATCACAATCAACTGCGGACATAGTCTGGTATACAGACGGTTCAAAGACAGTTGAAGGAACGGGAGCAGGAATACATGGGGCGAGGCCAAGAAAAGATTACATAGTACCACTTGGCAAATGCTCCACGATATCCCAAACTGGAATACATGCTATTATGGTATGCATTCAAAAGAATCTAGAAAGTGGTTATAGGAACAAACACATCTACATTCTATCTGACTGTCAAAGTACTCAACTCTATACAGATAAAGTCTGAACTGGTCTTGGACTGCCTCCAGAACCTCATCGAGCTGACAATACACAACAAAGGTCACCTTGATGTGGGTGCCAGGTCATAGAGGCATTGAAGGCAACGTTGAAGCGGACCAGCTAGCAACACAAGCATCTGAAACGCTATTCACAGGGCCAGAACCTGTACACGGGATTGGCAGAAACCGATGCAGGACCCTGATCGACGAGTGGATAAAGAGAAGACACCAACAAAATTGGGATCAACCTGTCGAGCAAATACACAGAAAAGTCATGGTAGGGCATCCAAACTGGACCTGGCGGCTGACCTTCTGAACCTGAATAGAACGAAGGCACGTATAATAATAGGTCTGTTGACTGGACACTGCGGCCTAAGAAAACACCTAAACACCATGGGAGTACGCAGGGAAACCGTGGAGTGTAGGCTATGTGATAAAGAGGAGGAAACAGCCTCTCATATTATCTTCGACTGTGACGCCCTAAGTAGTAGGCGACACAGAACCTTCGGAGACATCAGCCCAAAAACTGGCTGGGATCCGAAGAACGTTACCAACAGGCTACTGAACCTAATCGGAGGCACAAACCTATTTGAATAAGAAACCATTGACGACAGAGTGATACAATAGACCCCAGCTGGTCGCAGTGTCAAGGGAAGCTGAGTGCCAACCCTGTCTCTGACTCGTCAGCTTTCAACCAACCAACCTTCCACAACCTAAAAAATAATAGAAATAATATATAAAATCCATACAAGTTTGCCCTTCTACACTTGTGAAGATTTTCTTTATTAATTCTATTATTTTCAAGGTTGTGGAAGGTTACAAACCCAAAAAAACTATTGAAATATTGATTTTCCTCCACAAAAAATGACATTCAAGCAATATCAAATACCTCCCCATCTGTTGCCCACACAGGACTCAAATTCAACTTTCATCCAGAAAATATTGATTAATTTCAGTATTATCAAATTATTTGATCATATCCCATACAGAGTGTCTGAAAAACACGTTCTTGTAGGCGATGAGGAGAAACGGCCATTAGTCATTTATTTACCTGTGCCTGTTGGGAAATCATGATTCACCTTAAGTAGAACTAAATTTTATTTCAATCAAAAAACAACTGGAGGTCATATTGATCGCTAATTCATGTGTTCGAAGTGCTGACCATTTACACGCGAACAATCGTGGATCGAAGCCATTACATGGTAGTTGTTGCTCTTTGAACCTCTTCTGGCCGTTTTTCCTCGAAAGCACGTATTATCCTCTGTTCCAATTCGTTCTTCGAATCCACAGGTATTTCATATATAATCTGTTCGATTTTTCCCCAGAGGTAAAAATCTAGAGTAACTCCTCTGGGGATCGCGGTGGCCAACGCTGTGGACCCAAGCGTCTTATCCACCGATCTTCAAAGGTTGTAGTCAGTTCTCTGCTCACTTCTTGTGTATAGTGAAGGGGGGCACCGTCCATTTGATACCAACAACTCCGATATAAATGAAGCGGCTAATAGTCCAGAAAGTCTCTAACTGTTGTTCTCAAAATATTGAAATATTTTCCAGAATTCAAGTTTTTATCATAAATGCAATATGATTATTTATCATTCATTAGTTAACAAAACACATTTCAACTGAATTTTTCTCGAAATCCCCTTTCTTTTATGAAATGGGGATTTTCTGCAGCCCAGAATTGTTTTTGCGATTGAATATTCCGTCTCTCGAAAATTCAGATTCATCCGTCCATATAATTTTCTGAAGGAAATTTGGATCTTCATAAGTCCATGTTAAAATCCATTCACATAAATCTACACGTTTTGGAGGATCACCTCTATGTAGGGCATGAACTTTGATGAATTTATAATAAAGCATTTTATGTTTTTTTAAAATTATCCATGTTGAAGTGCGGGTCATACCTAAATCCACAGCGGCTCTTCTCAATGATACATGAGGGTAGGCGTGAAAATACCCCAAGACGTTTATTTCATCAACTTTGTCTCCAGTTATCGGCTTGATTTGATTTCTTGGTGCTTCAACATTCCCAAAAACAGCATAATTCCGTTCAATTCATCTGAATTTTTTTCTATTCATATGCAGTAAATTAGGATAAAGTTTATTGAATGTTCTCGAAACAATTCTTTGGCACTCACCGTGAATATAGAACAAATTCAAAATATCTGCATTTGAATATGCATTATAATCCATTTTTGATACTTTCTTCTGACAGAAACACTATGGAAATCACTGCTTGTCAAACTTGAAGTTTGTTTTGCTCTTTTCTGGTCACGGCACCCTACAGATCATTTATTTCCATTGGGAAACATGACCTATTTTGATTCGTTATACTGGGAATTGAAAATTATAGTCACACACTTCAATGTACTACAGAACATTTTGCATGTTTTTGCTATAATTTGATCACATTGACCAAGAAGAATAAACAATTTCCATTTTGATTATTTTCTAATCAAATTAACGTTAATGAACGCGCAAACGTTTTATTATTGATGAATTTCATAGCTACCTAATACAAAATATGGCAAAATAATCCAATTTATATAGAAACTTGCTTTATTTGGGAAACTTCACCATTTAGGATAGGAACATGGAACATCATTTGAAAGAACTTCAATTGTCTTTCAGGATTTTTGATAATATACAGGATGTTCCATCTGAAAAAAATTCTCCTTTCACCACTTTTGTATGTATCGGTAAAATCACAAATTTTGAACGACCCTGTATAATGGAGAAATAATTTTCTCAGACACAACTGATACACAGGACTTCATTGAACTATATCCAAAATTTCAGCTGTCTTCGAATCCAAATACCGCAGTAATAAACATTTGATTAAAGCTATGTTTCGCACAAAAAATAAGGAAATCAATGAATTTCTCGAAAATCACTGGAGATAGGTATAGGGAAGTATCACACAAAAATGATCGAAAAGCAATAGCAAAGCGAGAAATGCAATAATATATAGGGTGTCCTATTCAAAATATCGAAGTTGTTGCTACTTTTCAATATAAGCGGCAACGTCGCAGCACTGAACATATTTCAGATCGATAGGACAGAACTAATTACCTGAGGAACCAAATTTTCAAGATAATCCTATGTCCCGTTTTCCAGAAATGTCTAATAGGCCATCGAGTTTGGGACACCCTGTATAATTGAGCGTTTGGGGGCCGCTTATATGAAACAATATTTTTTCAAGGCCACGTATTTACAAGCTGCCCAGTTTTGTCATGATGTACATATGGACTTGGTCAGCGTAGAGTCGAAAGAGGAAAATACTTTCCTCTATGAATTGATTCAAAAAGACGGTAAGTGAACAAGAAAAAATCCACCAAACTAAATTATTTACGAAAAATGTAATTGAAATAAAAATTCCTATTTTTTCAACAACAGAGAGAAAATACAAAAATATATATGTTGAAACATATTGTTAACCATATGAGAACTGGTAATAAAGTCACACAGAAGTAATTAGTCCTATGCTAGCTCACACGGAATTTATTATGAGTTCCATCAATCTTCTATTTGGGAAATCTTGACAGTATTTTTGTTTTGAAAATTTATTAATGAAAAATCGATATACCAGCTACTTTTCTGTTTCTTTCTTATGACTCATTGGAAATATTTGTTATTTCATTATCAGTTCCAGCTTCTTTAAACTTGGTTGTTCTTTCTCTACTGCTGCCCTCGTTGCTGCCCCATAGCATGTTTTTTTCAGATTCACAATTATCATGCAGTTTATTTATTCATCATATTTGCTCACATGATCAATCTGCCCACTTCACTTGTAAAAATAAGTCAGTTTTCCCTGATATACTGGCCCTATTCATCTGATTTTGAACTCACTAGAAAAATTGGTATGTGGGGCTTTTCGGGGTCGGAGATTAAGAATTTTTGTTCAAAATTCACAAATTTAAAATGGCGGCTCCAAGATAGTGAAAGTTTTTGTAATTATGGTCTGATTCGATTCAAAATTGGTATGTGGGGATTTTCGGATTCGAAGATTATTAATTTTGTGTCAAAATTCATGAAATCAAAATGGCGGCTCCAAGATTGCGGATGATTTCTGTGATTAGGATCCGATTCCATTCAAAATTAGTATGTGGGAGTTTTCGGAGTCGGAGATTATGAATTTATTGTCAAAATTCATAAATTCAAGATAGCGGCTCCAAGATGGTGGACAAGTTTTGTAATAATGGACCGTTTCTATTCAAAATTGGTTTATAGGGGTTTTTACGGTCGAAGATCATCAATTTAGTCGAAGATTATTGATTTTAAGCCGACGAAATAAAGAAAAGGAGGTTCTCTAGTCGACGAATATATTTTTTTTGTATGATCACGCATAACTTTTCACAGAGCAGTTCGATTTCGATTATTCTTTTTCTATTGGATAGGATATACTTTGAAGTTGGTCCCACTGAATTTGTATCTGTTAACCGATTCTACCACTCTGTACAGGGTTATCGGAATAATATGATTCTATTTGTTATGGATAGGGTATACTTCAGAGTTGGTCATTTTCGTATTCGGAAAGGTAATCCACCCCTAAGGGTAGAAAAATAGGGTATTAGGAATTATTCATCTGTGAACCGATTCTGTAGGAACTTGTCATATATATAGTTAGTTCTGATGACACTACAACATGATGGATACCTGGAGTCAATTGAGTAGATAGTGCTGAATTCATGTCGGCCACAAAAAAGTGCAAAATAATAACTTTTTAACAAAAAATTGAACTAACGAAAAAATCAACCGGAATGAAAAACATTTAATAAACCTTCTTTGTCTTAATGATAAATGAGCTCCTAAACTGATGTGAGTAACAAATTTCGAGTCGGCGCCAAATAAACAATTAAAGAAGATCATCATATCACTTTGAAAAAGTAATCAAAACGCTTTACGCTTTAAATAATTCAATTGCTAGTTTGTTTGGCGCCGACTCAAAATTGGTTGCTCACATTAGTTCGGGAGATCAGTTATCATTAAAACTAAGAAGGTTTATTTAATTTTTTGTTTCAGTTGATTTTTCGTCGGTTCAATTTTTTTTTTCAAGTTTTTCTATCGGAATTCATGTTTAACAGCTCAAAATTCATTTTCAATATATTCATATTTTGTGACTGCCCTGTAAACCTTTTTTTTTCGGTTATTTTGTTGGTTTCGATCGGATTAATATACAGGGAGACGCAGGTTCAACCTCAATAACTTTTTTCTATACAAGATTTCGACTTTTTCAACGATAAGTCCAAGAATGAGGCACATTGAACAGGATTCCTGAAATGAGATACAGGATAAGATTCAATTTTTTTATTTTGTTTATGATTTATTTATATCATATGTGAATTATTTATTATTTTGACGTTTCTAATACCTCTGTGATTGTGTTAACTTCAGGCAGATTTCATTTATACTCTTTTTTCTCACTTCTATGCTCGTCAATATTTCACGTATGGTAATTTATATTCAAAGTTATTTGTTTAATGATTTCATTAATAGATTGTTATGAAATGTAGGTATTTAACTGTTTTTCACCACATACAAGCAGCATCTGTTGCCTCTCTGGTTCTCCCCATGTTTATTTACAGAGTGTACAGTCCTGTTGAACTTGTCTGAATTTGTGTTGTGTGAAAAAAGATACACAAATAAATTCGGTTTCTTGGATTCGCACCTAGGTTTCTTAGGCTCATCTGCAATATACCCACAGAAATATCAATAACCTCAGAACGATTAAAAAACACTCAACCATCTTTTTTGAGTCGATTCCATAGAAGCAGGTTTTGAGATGGTGGCGAACTCGGAGTCGATGTTCCATCGCCCACTATGATTTTTTGAAAATGACAAATTACAAATGGTTATAACTCGACTTTCTCAAAAGCAACACAATATTTTATGGCCCATTGAATGTAAATTCCCAAGAGCTTCTTGTTGATATAGGGTTTATGAAAAGAACGGAGGAGGCCGCTGTCGTAAAAGTTGACACATCCGTATACTTTCAATAACTAAGCACGTCTTATTGTTGATAATGAATTCCACTCGCAAAGCTGACAGAAATATTTCATCAGCAACCAGAATCTACCATGAAAATGATCCTGTAAGGGTCTTTTCTCTATCCAATTGATGCCCTGAAATTACTGCAAATTGTCACTGAAATTTGATGAAAAATTAGATCCGATTCTATACTCATCAATTCATTGGTCAAGTTCAAATTGACGACAATTTTCTGTTTACACCTATCAATGAAATTCGAGGTCACAAAATTGACAATTTATTGGATCGTGTAAACTCGCCCTCACTATTCTTCGACAAATCTCACAGATTTCATGAAGAAGACCCCACAAATCATATAATGGCAACAAGCTCTCAAAAAATGTCATGAAATGGAATATATAAGATGTTTCGTTCGAGAAAGTCGCGTTATTGCTATTTGTAATTTGCCAGTTTCAAAAAATTGTAGCAGGTGATGGAACATCGACTCTCAGTTTACCTGCAATTCGAAAGATGCGATGAAGCCTAAGAAATCGATCGAGAAAAAAAGTTTAGTCATCCTGAGTGGTTGAGAAGTGATACATTATTTGTGGGTCTATGCACGACGCTATTTTTACACATAAATTGATATGAGTCAAAAAAGCTATCGCGGATAGGTCTTAGAAACTTGGGTGCGTTATATCGACAATTCAGTGGCGAATCCAAAAATGTAACAATAAAGGCGGATGCCATTTAAAAGAACAGAACTAAGTTATGTATCTCATTTTATGAAAACTGAAAAAATCACCCAAAGACTGGATGAAATTTGATTACTCTATGATGAAACTTCCAGGTGGAGATGACCACATCTGGACTTCGGGCACTAGGTTGATAGACGGAAAAAACTTCATCTGGCTTGGAACTGCCAAACCTATTGAATATACCAACTGGCAACAGGGGGAACCTAGCAATATCAATGAAAAATGTTTGGAGTTTTTGTTGGTGAGAAACAAAGATTTGTACTGGAACGACAGAGATTGCACTGCCCAATTGTATTTTGTTTGTGAAAAGGAAGACAAAAAACAGCAGAAAGAAAATGAGAAAAGTGAGTATTATGCAGCATTCGAATTCGAATCATTCACTAACGATACGTGAATATCTCGAATGGGAGATCACCCATACCTATATTCTGAACGAGGCACATATTTTTGTTGATATTGTAATACTCCATTTCATTTGTCAACAACTTGCTCTAATACTTGAGAGTTGTATTGGTCATTGAATTTTTTCGTTTCGAATATACAGTTCCCAGCAATATCGCAGCATATTCACAAAAATTTCAAATAGTTATTATCAAATATATTTCCGAGAGCGAGCATTTCACATGATCGAATTTACAGTAACTGCACAAAGCTTTAAGAAATTGAGTACTTGAAGGATTTCAAAGAAAAATATTTTATATCGTTTTTCATGATTGCCAATATCCCGTGCTTCAACCCCGATTACTGGTTTTTGCTTGGCATCCACTTTTGTTCCCCTTGGCGAGTTAGTCATCACAACAAAGGGAGATTGACTGTGGATACCCTCTGGCTGGATAGAAAACCTACTTATGCGATACGAAAGATATGGAATTTTTTTTCTAGGTACGATAATGAACGTCAAATCATTTATCGTCTCGTGGCTCCAGATCGGAGCAATACGTGAAGTCATTGGAAAATTTCAATAGAGCCAGCATCAACTCTTGTCGATCATACTTTCCAACATGAAAATAGAAGAGAACCCTCGATTGAACTTCAGGAAGGCTACTCGAGAAAATATAAACAATATATTGACACAATTATACTGATAGTGGAGATTTATTGGTTGTCTTCTGCTCTTATGTCATGCCACCAACCACAGTATACCCAGAGGATACCGAAGCAAATATCCTTCTTGTTGGCCGAAACAGTCAGGACTGAAGTATAATGGATATGAGGAAGACGGTAGCCACCATTGTTGGCCACTTCGTAGATACCTTGGTACTTCCTGTCCAAGAAATTGAATATTCATTCCAATCAATTTGCAAAACGTATCCAGAGTATTACCAAACAGAAATAGAAAAAAGTATCAAGATTCATGAGTCGATGAACCTGAAGTGTACTTGAAGAAAATGAAACCTCATGAAGCACCAGGCTACGACAATGTTATCTTTTGAATTCCTCAAATACTCAGGCAGAAATGCAAATATACAAGTATGGTTCATATCATTTTACACCAGTATTCCAAATTTGAGAGATATTCCAAATTCACTCATAAAGGTGAAAGTCATGGCAATCCTGAAGCCGAAAAACAAGTCAGTGAGTTATCGGCTGACTCCTCTTCATAGTAGGTGTTTTAAACTTCTAGAACAGCTGATATATAACAGGATTTCCACTCGATATTGATTTCATTCTAGACGTTACTGGATTCAGAATGGGAATAAACTGCTGCGATTAGGTTTTAGCATATGTAGAGTCCGGACTCCAGAGAAGACTGTGAACTGTATTTACTTTCATAGTCCTTTTGTAACTTTGTGAATGGAAATAATAAACTTCGAATCACTGGGCATGATTCCATTCGCGGAAACCTGTCGTTTGTTCCAGAATATGCTTAGTAACTGGAGTAACGTAGTACACATTAACGCTGAAATGAGTGAGGAAAAACAAAACTTCCCAACAGGGCCTTTACTTCCCTCATTGTTGTTCAACATATATACACATGATAGTTCGTGCCTCCTGTTGTTTCATATACTCAAATATACATGGCACTGGGTAAACAACAAAGAAATGCCTCATCGTGCAGTAGAGACTTCAGTGCCTCCCTGATAACTCGTGAGCAATACTGCAGGTGAAGGAAAAAACAAAATAAAAAATTTGTGCCTTCCATCTACCATCAACATTAGGCAAGATTCAAACTGCAGGTATCATTCCAAGAATACTGATTGGAGAACAAAACAACCCCAACCTATAGCAGTGCCACCCTCGTTAGATTTCATACCTACAGCAAAGATGTATACAAAGCGATACAGGAGATTGTATCTCTGGAAAAACATCATTCATGAGCTGGCGTAATCTCCTTGGTGAGCGAACGAAATGAAAAACACAAATATTCACTATGTCGCTTGTTTATTCATGTGCCATGTGAATGAAATATATGTGATGCTGTAAAATTGAGCCCTCCATTCATCATATCTTATTGTGCAATACCGCTACAGCAGAACTATGTAGAAAATATGCAGCAAGGCGCCAATGGGACAGAAATAATCACGAAAGTGCAGCAGGAAAATCAATACCTAGATACTTGCACAATATAAATTGATTCCAGCCGGAGTTTCGATAGCCAATCTTAATGAAGGAAGATCTGGCAGATAAATTCAATGTCAGAGGAAAATAGATATCTACCCTTCAGCACAATAACAATTGACGAAACTGGGGTCTCACGAATACACCGGAGAAAAAACAGCCACGAAAGTCCCGGAGTGAAATTTTCAGAATCAGAACCGGACATAACATATGTACAGTTGTGTGCATAAAAAAGTCGTACAAGGTTTGTATGGTGTAAACCTGCCTATGATGTTCCAGATTTCATAAAAAAGTTGTACCCGTACACATTTGGAACTTTTGACAGTTTCAATTTTGACACTACTTGTCAAAGTCGATAAAAAGTTCAATAAAGATTGACAAGCCTGACTCACAATAACCTATAACTGCTGTATGACTTGTATATGCACAAAACTATACATGCTACACATGGCAGAAACCACTAATTGCAACTGTGGTGCTCCGCAACTATCAATGCAACACATAGTGAACACCTGCCACAACAGACTAGGATAACACCATATCATTCTCTTCAATGAGCTGGCAATGAAACCTTCACCTGGACACATACCGTGTGTACATTTGAGGTGCCATTCTTCGATATTCCGAAAGCCATAATATATAGAGAAAAAAGTTGAAGAGAAAAAAATTCCCATAACTGATCTAACTATTAAACAGGATCTTTCACAAGAGCGGCACAACTTGAATTCGACTTCATTGGAATCACCCTATATTTCCTACCTGAAATTGAGTTTCCGTTTGTTCAGCTTTTTGTAGATTGTGATGGCAGACTTCTTGGATGAGTATCACGACTACTGTCTTTCCAAAAACGCTTATAAACTAGTATTATCTTTCATCAATATTCATTATCAACGTCAGAGGGCCCATCAAGTGTAGAAGTTCCGAAAGCTTGTATTGCCTCTTGAAGAGTCCAACAAGGTATTTCTAACTGAGCCGTTTAACGTGTTCTTCCGTTAACCATTAACGTTTTAGAAATCTCCATAAATCCAGTGCTATTTTCCTTATGATACTCCTTATATCACGCATATTCATTTGACTAAAAGACCACTATTTTTTTATTTTTCAATCGAAGGAAGATATTCAGAACAGTAACGCTGAGCTTCTCGACAGTTTCGAAAAATTCTCCAAACTGAAAGGTGACAGTCACTTTCCAATACGAATGATGGAGTTGACTTCACATCGATTCAGTGTCCAAATATTCACTTATTGTCAAATCAATGAACACATTGTACACGTTAGGAATTGCAGTTTTGTATAGCATACATAATAAGTGATTTTTCAACAAATCATCTGAATAAGTGTTCATGATAAATTTATGTTCATATTTTTTATAGATTGGCCAGCAATATTCGAGAATCCAAACGTATCACCAAATGTCAACTTACTTAACTACAAAGGTAAAAGCTACTATTTCAACAATCATTTTACGGTAAGTATGGGCAGAAATGATGAGGTAGCTGTCCCATAATTAAATATGTTCAGTAATGTATATGAAGAAAACCAAGAAAATGACAATTTATAACTTCGAAAGAGCAAATTATTAACCTTTTGGCACTGCCGCGCGGACTCACACTCCGAAGCGCCCAAGAATTCCAGATTATTTGGAATTCCCCCACTACCTGACCATCTTCGTCTCAGTAATCCTCAAGCAGCATTTAACGAACATGAGTGTGTCGCCGGGTGCGCAAAGGTGTGTTAAGTTACGAATTATAGGCTTTTGCGGAGTGACAGTCCCGCGGCAGTAACGCATTCTAATTTCAACATTCAGTTTTTCAGTTGCATTTTTGAGTAGAAGAAAGGTATTCCACAGTTTTCTTTGGGTTTTCAAAGTTTTGAAGTTTTTTATGATTTAATAGATGGTAGCTACGAGAAGGAATCAGAAAAATTGAACAAACTCATCATGGAGTGTTTAGAAGAGGAATCAGAAGAAGAGAAAGTAAAGGATTCGGACGACGATTTGGAAAAAGATAACATAGAAGTACAAGAAGAAAACTCAGACACAGAGCAGGAAATATCCGATACTGAAATAGAACCAACGGCTTATCTTCCATACTTCCTTGGAAAAAACGAATTGGTCAAAATGTGCCCCTTCTTCGTTCAGAACACGTGCAGAGAATTTGATAATTCATCTCCTGGGACCAAAAATGGCTGTAAGAGACTTGAAGTCTGCTATAAATATATGGAAGTTTTCCTTTGATTTGGAGATTATAGAACAAATTGTCCGACATACAAACCAACATATCGACAAGCAAAAACCCAAATTTGGCGACAGATTGTTGCGAGAGCCAGGCACAAATGTTCCTGAGATGCATAATTTATATACCTGGCGGGTTGAAGTCTGGTCGGGTCAACATTGATGAGTTATGGAATAACGATGGAACTGGGGTAGAAATTGTTCGGATTGGTATGTCATGATTTCGTTTTTATTTCCTACCTCAGAATTTGCGATTCGACGATATGGATACCAGAAAGAAAATACAAGAAGTTGATAAATTGGTCCCAATTGGATCCATATGTGATTTGTTCGTTGAAAAATGCAAATCTGCGAACACACCTCTTGAGAATGTCACTATAGATAAGAAGTTGGAGGAATTTCGCGGGAGATGTGGCTTTCGCCAATACATTCCGAATAAGCCTAACAAGTATGGCCTGGAAGTATATGCACTGGTGGATTCTAAAACATTCTACGCTTGTAATTTGAAAGTATATGTAGGATCCCAACGCCCAGGACCATTAGTTCAGGATAATTCTGCTTAAGCCGTTGTTGAAAGACTTGTTGAACCGCTCAGAAATTCGAATAGAAACTTGAACTGTGATAACTGGTTCACTAGCATTCCGTTATTACGCAATTTATATTCGAATTACAAGCTCACTTTTTTGGGAACGATCAGGAAAAATAAGCGGGAATTCCCCCCAGAACTTTCGAACCCAGTCAAAACGCCACTCAGGACAAGTATGTTGCCTTTGGTAACATCATGACATTGGTTTCCCATATCCCGAAAAAAAAAACGTACTGCTAGTTTCAAGTCTGCACCACGACGAACGAATTGATGAAGCCACGGGAAAACTCGAGATGATAATCGACTACAACAGCACCAAGGGTGGCGTAGACTCACTAGATAAGATGTGTGCAGCTTACGACTGCGACAGGAATACCAGACGTTGGCCGATGGTGATTTTTCATTCACTGTTGAACATTGCAGGAATTAATTCTATGGTGTTGTTGTTTTCGTAAATTTTTACCTATGCTTGCTCCGGAGCCAGTGGAGGGTCATATCCGTAATCGCGGATGACAGGTCAATATTCCAAGAAGCATAATACTTGGAATTTCAGAAATGTTTGGAACACCCGAGGGATTACCACAACCTCCAGCTGCCGATCCGGTAAATGTGAGAGAAAGATGCGAATACTGTTACAGAAGAAAAAACAGGCCGCCGAACGATTCTTATTTAAACATGTGGAAAATTTATCTGTTTGGAACATGTTACTTGCTCTGTGCAGATTGCTATTTACATCAAAATTACATATTAATGAAATAGATATGTATTTTTATATTAGTTTCACAAGATTTATGTGTTCTATAACAAGTTTTCTGCATTCTTCCTTTCTTCTGTTTTGTGTTCAAACATTTTATTTGTTTCGTGTTTTATAAATTTCCTCAATTATTCAAAATGAATCATTCTTAGTACTTTTTCTGTTTTTAATGAAAACAACTAACTTACAGCCAAATTTTGACAAAACAAAATTTTTGAGGCCCATTTTGGTGTGCGGGCTCTCAGCTCGGCGGCAGTAATCGGTAACAAAATCGTTACGGCAGTGCCAAAAGGTTAAATGATTACGATATTCATGATGTCAGCTGTTCAGTTACCATCTAGCATTATTTAATTTCCAATAATAATAGTAACATACATCTGTTTTGACCTTCTATATCTATATTGAAAAGAAGTTGTTGCGGTTAGGTCTCTTGAAAAAAACAATATTCCTCAGTTAGCCAACGTTTTGGCAATATATTTCTCCATCCTCAGGGCTCTAAAATAAAAAATTATGGACCATCACAAAAAATAAATTGCACAAGAACAATTTTTATGAAAGTAAAAGTAAAAATAAGAACGTGTAAACGTTTATAGTTGAAATTATGATTCTTGAATATTTATACCAGCTCGTATTCCGAAACCAGTCTTGAGAAAGGATTTTATTGTAGACTTACATGGGTGATTTTTTTTTTTTTTGATAAAAATACAACACAGCATGAAAACAACATAGATGTTACGAGACACTGGATAAAATTGAGGAGGTTTTTTCTTTATGATTTTGTTCACCATCTAATTCGACACTTGAATGACTTCTGAAGTGAATCATGTGAATTGTTTGATGGGCACAAAAACTAACAGGTGCGCTTCATTTCTTTCGATTGGTAGATTAAATTGAGATAGGCATGTTTAGATTTTCGGTATCTTTTCTATAGTTAGGTGAATTATATTTACTGATGTTAATCATCTCTTGAAAGGTGCGTTCGAAAAGGAAGCTCTGATTGCCCACAATTTGTGTGTTCTCAAAGTCAAAATTATGATTTGTTTGCTGAACATGTTCTACAAGAGATGTTGGATTTTCAAGGCTATCCCTTTTTTTCAAATCTCATTCAGTTCTTTCATTCTCGTTTTAATGTAAAGTTTTGTTTGTCCTATGTAACTTTTTTCACAATTACTACATGGGATTTTGTATATGACATTTCTTTTTTGTTCTAATGGGGTACGGTTCTGATTTTTGTGAAGAATGTTTGTTTTGTTTTATTCTCATTTTTATATGAAACTTTTCTATTTTCGCTGTTCAGAACTGTTCTCAGTTTTTCGGAAAGATGTTTGATATAGGGTATTTTCAAATGGATAATATTAGTTTAATCGTTTTGGTGTGAATGTGTAGTATTAGTTGAATATACTAACCTGTTCAACAGTTTTGTTGAATAACCATTGTGTAATAAGTATAATTTTATTAGTTGTAGGTTATCATCCACAAAAATGTGACCGCAAATCTTCATGATTCTCCGTTTTAAATTCTCAATTGAATAAATTTTTTGAGAGAATGGGTGTTCTGAATTAAAGTTCAGATACCCTTCGAAGTAACGTGGTTTATGGTACCAATTGACTAAGAGTTCATTTGGAGAAGTTTGAATGACTAGTGTATCCAGGAAGGGTAGACAGCTGTGATTCTCAATTTCCAATGTGGATTTCAATTAATTGTGGTACGAATTGAAGATTTCCGAAAGTTCGTTTTCCTTATCTTCTGGTATGATTGTGGAAATATCGTGAAAATATCTTTTGAACATGAAAACTTCAAAGGAAAGATTGTTTAGGCAGGTCGATTGGAGGTCACACATTACAAGGTCAGAGCAAATTGGTGACAAGCAATTACCAATTCCTAGACCAAACATCTGTTCATAAACATGTTAATCAAAATTAAAATAGCTTTTCTTCAATATTCGGGTCAAACACTTGAAATTCTTGAATAACATAAAGAAATAAAAAGAATATAATATATCTGACCATTTAGCCGTGCTTGATATCAGAAATATTTCGAAATTAGATTTAAATTGAAATATCGATGAGCTTGAAACTGGAACGATCTTGTTCGAATAAAATGGTACCAAGAAAAAAATGCATGGTCCATACTTTTTTGTAATATGATATGGGATACTGAAGCTGTTAGATTTAATGTTGACATTACATAGATCAGACCGGCGTGATAAAAGTTCAAACAAATAGTTGGTTGTTCAAGTTTTCAGAAGTTTTAATAGAAATAATATTATCAGATATCGCATTCTGCAAATTCACATTTAATTCATTCTGCCTTATCAGGTAAGGGTTGATTTGCTCTCGATAGAGTACACAGCAGACGAATCGCATACACGTATTCTGAATGAGTTGGAGTTTCAGTTGGTTATACTGGGGTAGGAAATTGTAATATACTGATGCACAACATACTAAGGGAGAATAAATCATCGATTTGGCTGGATTTAATGTCTGTGGACAGTTGATATTTAAATTTTTAGATTGATTTTAATTTGAAAAATGCCATTTTGATTACGCGTTATGACTGATTATGAAAACAGAAACTTTTATCGAGTATTAAATCAAGATCTTTTGCTGAATCGACCCCTTCAATATTGGTTTTATTCATTCTGAGAGCACGTTGTCTTATATGAGACGTTTCTCTTTGAGATCCCGAACAAAGTGTTCCATGTTTTTCTGAATAAACTGAGGTGTTCTCGAAATCTTCCATACAGATATATAAATATTAGAGATCACATGTCGTTATCATTGAATATCATCTGCATAAGATGAATTTATACTGGGAAGGCAGATAAAATGAGAAATTAAATCTTTACTGACTGCATGTTATATGTATAGAGGTCATTCGTTTCTGAGTGTCTAATTTCCAACTTATTCTCGTCCCAGATCGATAGTGGTCAATGATAATGCGTCTCATCATAATGTACAAGTGAATAAAGAGGCTCTATTCGTTGTACATAATTGATGTTTGAAGATGAAAAATGCTCCTTTAAATATAACAAAAGTGTCAGATATTCTTTCAGAAGAAGAATCACCTTTTGATCAATAGCTAATGCGTATACAAGCTACATTATTATTCCACAGGCAACTTTCTTAGAGGCAAATTGTTTCTGTCAAGCGATCGACATGGAGTTGGTAACTATAGAGTCCGATGATGAGAATACCAGACTATACAATTACATCAGAGATACTCGTGAGTAAAATATTAATATCATTATCAAACGAATATGAAACAAAATACAGAATTGACGATTCGAATTATCTGTGAATTACTATAGAAACTACAGTTTGTTCCGAGAGAAGTATCGATATAGCGAGTCTTCTTGCCATCGAACTCACAAAAATACGAAGTCTGTCGGGAGTACACAAAAAAAATCATCGAACATCACAAAACTTCTGATCCAAAACATGTTTTCATTTCAATGTTGCAATTGTTCACACAACATTATCTCACGAATAGTGAAAGTGAGCTCTGCACTCCGATGGTGAATATATACAGTGCTTCTCAAAAGTCCCCTCTCCCCCTCTTATTTTTGGAACGATCATACATAAACTAGTGAAATTTTGAAACTGAATATCAAAGGTTGTAAACTTCCCTACTAGTGATGATAGATGACGAAATCGTCAGAGATGACGTCACAAGTTCATTGTGACCAATAATTTTAAATGGAACCCTACGGCGAGCGACACCTCTTTCAGAAGGTATCGAAAAAACCTCATCCAAATACCGTCTTACTGCACCGTTATAGTGTGGAGGAGCACCATCCTGTTGGAATGTTATTCCCGAATTGCCGAATTCATCTGGATTATCTTCCAAAATTTCAAGGATTAACGGTTCTAATGCGTTTTGCAACAGCTCCATGTAAACCTCACCAGTTAAATGAGTATTTAAAAATAGAGGCCTAACGATGTGGTTTCATAGGATACCTGCCCAAACATTCGCCTTATGGAGAAATTGGGTATGTGTTTCACGAAACAGGTGAGGATTTGCGTCACTTCAATACCTCACATTCTGTGTATTTACATTAACATTCAGATAGAAAGTACTTTCGTCACTAGAACGAATTGTTTTGACATAGTATGGCTGTTAGTTAATTTTAGTTTCCATATTTTCGCAAAATTCTAGTCTTCGGTCTGGGTCGTCGTCTGACAGTTAATAAACCATTTTTAATTTGTATGGATGAAATTTATTTTTTTTCTACACCCTGTGTACTGTTCTTCGACTGACTCCACAGGTAGATGCAACGTGAGTTGTTGAAGAAGTAGGATTAACTATTACTTCTGCCAGTATATAAATTTTTTCCCATCAGAAATTTGTGGTCTGCCAGATCGTTTCGCATCATTAATACTACCCGTTGTTCCAAACTTACGAAGAAACTCCGTTAAATAAGTCCTCGAAACGGTGCAATCGAGAAACCTCTCATTAAAAATGCGTTCTGCTGCATGAATATTTTGTCTAGTTTCACCAAGAATTAGGATCGCTGCTACTTTATCACCTAAAGCACGTACCATTTCGCTTCTTGGAACACTTGAACGTTCGGCTCACAACAGTTTAACAAATTATTAAAATGTACAAAAATATTAAAAGTACCAAAAGCTGCTTGAACAGTTAAACGTTCGATCAACAATACACAAATTATTAAATGTACAAAAACTTGGACAATTACAAAAACGGCGAATTAGGGAGACTTAACAAAAACGTCAGCTCATTTGACAACTATCCAGAGGCGGAGCTTGAATTTGAAAATTTAGTATTAACTGATTTAATTCATCACAGCTTTGCGTTTTTTGAAAGCGAGTTGCCAAAACTGGCATAAACACAAACAAAATGAATATCATTGAATAGGTTTTTTCGATACCTTTTGAAAGAGGTGTCGCCTGCCGTAGGGTTCCATTTAAAATTATTGGTCACAATGGCCTTGTGACGTCATCTTTGACGATTTCGTTATCTATCATCACTAGTAGTAGAAGAAGTTCACATCCTTTAATATTCAGTTTCCGAATTTCACTTGTTTGTGTAAAATCGTTCCAAAAATAAGAGGGGGAAAGAGGACTTTTGAGAAGCACTGTATATATATATAGAACAACTCCCTTATTTTGTATTACATCATTCATTTATTGTCTCAATCGTTTTATTCCCACGTTTTTCGTATGTTTTTCATCAATTCTGTAGTAATGTTCTCAATTCTGGCGCATATTCTTGTTTTAGTATCATTATTGCATTCATCCCTTCTTCTTCGCTAATCCGTGAAATTCCTTATATGTCTCCGAAATATTCCTTTTCACTTCCATTCATTACATTGTATTCATTCATTTTATGTTCAAATTACTCTTCACTATTTGCATTATTTGATTTGCTCTCATAGTTATATTCTCTCCTTCATTTCATCTATTCGTTATATTCTTCCTTTCGCTTCAGTTGTTTCAATGTTCGAAAAATAATTTGTTATTCCCCCCGCAGTTTTCTGTGATTTTGCCTTCAAATTTAATCTAACATTCTTAGTCGGATTATTCAATTGGTATTTTCACTTGTTCCTTAATATACCGGGAATATGTTCCGTTCATTCTGGTATATTACTTATACTTCCTGCCTGTCTTCAATTTTTGTTCAAACATCCCTATTTGAGCTTTCTCAAACTGATTCGAATAATATATCAATGAAATTTTGCCATATGTGTTTTTATCATATAATTTTCTTTCTATTATCCCCTTGACATATATATATATTCAAATATATATACAGGGTGTCCCACACTCGATGGCCTATTAGACGTTTTTGGAGAACGAGACACAGGATAATTTAAAAAATTTGGTTTCTTGGGTAGTCTGTTCTGTATATTATCACATTTTTTTTATTTACCATCGCTTCACGATCATTTTTGTATGATTCTTCCCTATACCTACTCAAGCGGTTTTAGAGAAATCCATTGATTTCCTTATTTTTTGTGCAAAACATAGATTCAATTAAATGTTTATTACTGCATTACTTGGACCCGAATGAAGTTGAAATTCTGGGTGTGGGTTACCAATGTTCTGTGCGTTAGTTATGTCCAAGGGAATTTGTTCTCCATTATACAGGGTCGTTCAAAATTTGTGATTTTTCCGATAGATTCAAAAATGGTGAAAAGTACATTATTTTATATGGAACACCCTGTATATTATCGAATATCCTGAAAGACAATTCAAGTTCTCTTCGAATGGTGTATTCAAATGATCTGGTTTCCGAAATGAAAGCAAGTTTCTATAAAAATCAGATTATTTTGCCACATTTTGTCATGGAATATGTCATTATGTACATTGAAAAACGAACGACCCTGTATAATGGAGAACGAATTTCCTTGATCATCACTAATGCACATAACTACACTCAAAGTTCCAGCATTGTTCGAGTATAAATACCGCAGTAATAAACATTCAATTGAAGCATTGTTTTTCACAAAAAATAAGGAAATCAATGAATTTCTCGAAAACCGCTTGAGATAGGTATAGGGAAGTATTATACATAAATGATCGTAAAGCAAAAGCAAAGCCTAGAATGCGATGATATACAGGGTGTCTCATTCAAAGAATCGAAGTTGTTGTCACTTTTCAATATGGGCGACAACGATCGATAGGGCAGAAATAATTACCAGAGCAACAAAATTTTCGAAATTATCCTGTGTCACGTTCTCCAGAAACGTATAATAAGCCATCGAGTGTGGGACACCCTGTTTATATATATATATATGATCCTAAGATAAACATCTGCATTTTTGTTAGCAATGTTGTCAACCCAACGATTGTCATTTCCTGAGATGGTGATAATATCAACGAAAATATCACCTAGGATTACCAAGTTATACGAGCCTGGGTATGAGGAACCACTGTCTATGTATAAATACGATGGACAGCAAAACCAAACACCCACCCAACTCGAGCGATATATCGTTGAATTGGCTTTTCTTTCCAAACAAATGGGGATATCGATATATTCACTGCAATCTTCCATCGATACATGTGTTCAATTTTACGGGAAATTATCTGATCAAATATCACTATAGCAATCAATCATTTATTTGATTTGACAAGCGCCCATTGACGAGTCGTAACATTCAAACAACTCTATTAGTCTAAGAGCCGGTGGGAGATCGACCTCCACCGATCTGATAACTCGATGACACATATTTTTTATCAAATATAATTTATAAACAAATATGCCTATGATAACTTGCCTATCGAAAAGTGTTCATAGCTATTTTTAATTAAATTAATTTTAATAAATTTTCTTTCATCACCTTTCATCACCTTTTGATAACCGAATGAGTTTTATCTCAACTGATAGTTTTTAACACTCAGAATATGCCTAGGTAGGCTTGCCTACTCATTTCTGTGCATGACTACCTGGCAAGCAGATGTGAACAGGTAAGTCAATATAGGTATAGTCCATCCAATATCAGTTGCAGAAGCTGTTTCTATAGGGAGCAAATGAAAACTCACTCCACCACTGCTGCTCACAGGATTTTGCTGCAAGACTTTTTCATGCTTCTGCAATTGATATTGGGAGAACATAACTACACCGATCTGTTAACCAATCGAAATTGATATCATAGGTAAGATAACTTAATTACAAAACCAATCGTATAGGCTTGCCTGCAAAAAATCGTACATAAAATATTATTTCCAAGCTATAAAGTCTTAGAATTTTAGCTATCTGATAGGTGCGAGAGAAAAATAAATAATTTAATATATCAATAAATGAAAAAAAAAATAAAAATTCAACAATTTTTTTTTATTTCAAAGCTAAATTATAAAATTCAAAAATGACAAAAAAATCTATATTTTTTATTTAAAATAAAATAAAGAATAAATCAATTATTATTTAAAATCGAATGAATGCCGTAAATCGGGAAAGAATAAGTGTTACTTTTAAAATTCCAGTATGAATTAAAAAAATCATCAATATAGAAAAATAAAATTTAATACATTTATGTTGTTGAAAGCGTTTATTACAAAGCATATGAAAGAGTTCAGAATTACTGTCGAGTGTAAATAAATGCTGCCACTGTCACTCACATGTACACGAGCATGCGCACTCGGATACACTCAACGGTCAGGTAGCGTGCAGCTGCAATGTTGTGTCCTGTTCACACGGACCTCGGACGCTCTACTTTTCTCTACTTTTTTGGAGGCAAGCATATACGATTGGTTTTGTAATTGAATTATCTTACCTATGATATCAATTTCGATTGGTTAACAGATCGGTGTAGTTACCTATATTGACTTACCTGTTCTCATCTGCTTGCCAGGTAGCCATGCACAGAAATGTGTAGGCAAGCCTTCCTAGGCTTATTCTGTGTGTCAAAAACTATCAGTTGAGATTGAACTCATTTGGTTATCAAAAGAGTGAAGGTGATGGAGAAAAATAGATTAAAATTAATTCAATTTAAAATAGTAATGAACACTTTTCGATAGGCAAGTTATCATAGGTATATTTGTTTATAAATTATATTCGATAAAAAATATGTCTCATAGAGTTATCAGATCGGTGGAGGTCGATCTCCCACCGGCTCTCAGACTAATAGCAATCATTCATTCATATAATGTGACAAGCCCTCATTGACGAGTCATAACATTCAAAAAATTCTATATAGAGTTATTTTCTGTTATATGTTTTTTCATATTCAAGATTATTTGAGTTTTCTTTTTAAGTTGTTGGGGATAGTTTTTGGTCCTCTGGAACAAGGCTCGTCGACGATAAGACTTGGATTTGGCTACCCACTGGAAAGAGAGTCGAATATACTCACTGGCAATCCGGACAGCCCGATAATAAAAATGAAAAATGCATACAATTGATTCAACAAAGAAACACGGGCTTGGACTGGAATGACTTGTCCTGTACCTCAGCATTGAATTTCATTTGTCAGTCACCAACAAAGAAATATACACGTTGTCCATCAGCAGGTATGACATTCTGTTTTTTATATCCGACAATAATTGAATAGCAGAGAAAAAATAACAAAATTTATTGAAATATTTTTATCAATGATATATAAAATGAGGTGAAGCAAGTGCGCTATACATTTTGTCGAGTTCAACTTTAAACTGCTACAGGAAAATTGCTATTCATGCTAAAGTAATTTTTACAAAACAACACTGACTTTTTCTGTTTAGTTTTGTCTAGTAGGACTCAGCAACATTTGAAGATTAATGTGTTTCAAGAACGAAAGAGAAAAAATGTCCATAGTTTGCACCGGCCCCGCAAAAAGAAGTTAATGCATAAAACGGCTACAAACCCGTTCAAATACTCATAGGTGAGAGACGGGACATGTGCCAAATAGTTAGATTTCTGGAGATTTGAAAGCTCTATGAATTATTCCAATCAAAATGAAACTCGCTGAGTTATGGAGTGTAGCATCTTGTCAGATAGAAAAGATCTGGGTATTGAAAACAACTGAATACAAAAGCTGCTTTGAAATCTGAAGGCTTTCATAGGTACTCAGTTTATATCAGTCAAATCACTACCAGTAAGGTGGTCCTAGGGATAATAATGGCAAGTAATATGAATAATTGGCTTTCTGTGGCAAATAAATACGAATAGTTACATTACAAGAAATTTCAAGGTAGGAACCTGAAATAGGTAAACACAACAACAAAATAATTTTCCTCAGAACTTTTGAGTATGCACTAACAATTTTGTAATTCGAGAAATCAATATAAGAAATAGCTTTTTCCGCCTGCCAAATTTTGAGGGTGGGAGAATGTACACAATATCGTCTTTTTTTTTCACCAGAAGAAACATTTGCTTCTAGGGGATATTTGAGAGAGGTAGCCCCATCAAAATTATATATCACCCTCGTGATCTGAATATTACCTCACTTGAAAAGGGAAACATTCTCAATTAAATATTGATAGAAAGATTTTTCTGTGAATTGAAAAATCCACGGTTAAAATGAAGTTATTTTTGTGAATGTCTAACAGAAAACAACTACTTCCCTGGCTAAAGCCAACGCTGGACATTGAACTACATCTGATAGATATTCTGAAAAGGCCCTCACTCAAAAGAAAAAATCTGAAATTGAAAATTTGCATTTTCATTCAGATAGTTATTTGATTTTCTATTCCAGTCTTGATAAGGAACTCATAAAGATGAATGAGGCAAAGAAGAATGTTTTCCAAAAGAGAGTACTCACCAGAAATCATTCGTAACATTGACGCAGGAGGGACATCGCATTCACTAGGTCTCCAATACATTTTTGTCGACGAAAATCTATTTCACGCTTCCACGATCATCAGGAAGACCGGAAGAAATGGGAAACACATTTTTAAGAAGCAATCTCACTTTGCAAAGACGGAAAAAGTTAGAATCATTTCTTTTGGAGAGACACTTTGAAATTAGTATTTTCTGACATTAAAACCTGTCATGGGGTATGATAGATTGATTTGTTGAAATTATAAACAGGATGTTCATAAAATCAGATGTGGAATCATCTGCGACTGAAAGATAAACTTTAGTCACTATCTTCCATCGTCAAGATAACCTCTTGTGGGGTATTCATGTTGAAAAGGGAAACATTCTCAATTAAATATTGATAGAAAGATTTTTCTGTGAATTGAAAAATCCACGATTAAAATGAAGTTATTTTTGTGAATGTCTAACAGAAAACAACTACTTTCCTGGCTAAAGCCAACGCTGGACATTGAACTACATCTGATAGATATTCTGAAAAGGCCCTCACTCAAAAGAAAAAATCTGAAATTGAAAATTTGCATTTTCATTCAGATAGTTATTTGATTTTCTATTCCAGTCTTGATTAGGAACTCATAAAGATGAATGAGGCAAAGAAGAATGTTTTCCAAAAGAGAGTACTCACCAGAAATCATTCGTAACATTGACGCAGGAGGGACATCGCATTCACTAGGTCTCCAATACATTTTTGTCGACAAAAATCCATTTCACGCTTCCACGATCATCAGGAAGACCGGAAGAAATGGGAAACACATTTTTAAGAAGCAATCTCACTTTGCAAAGATGGAAGAAGTTAGAATCATTTCTTTTGGAGAGACACTATGAAATTAGTATTTTCTGACATTAAAACCTGTCATGGGGCATGATAGATTGATTCGTTGAAATTATAAACAGGATGTTAAAATCAGATGTGGAATCATCTCGACTGAAAGATAAACTTTAGTCATTATCTTCATCGTCAAGATATTCTTGTGGGTTATTCATGTTGAAGGAACATTCTCTAAATATTGATAGAAAGATTTTCTGTGAATTGAAAATCCACGATTAAATAAGTTATTTTGTGAATTCAACAGAAAACACTTCCTGTAGCCAACTTGGACATTGAACTACATCGATAGATATTCTGAAAGGTACTCAAAGAAAAAAATCTGAAATTGAAAATTTGCATTTTCATTCAGATAGTTATTTGATTTTCTATTCCAGTCTTGATTAGGAACTCATAAAGATGAATGAGGCAAAGAAGAATGTTTTCCAAAAGAGAGTACTCACCAGAAATCATTCGTAACATTGACGCAGGAGGGACATCGCATTCACTAGGTCTCCAATACATTTTTGTCGACGAAAATCTATTTCACGTCAATGTTACGAATGATTTCTGGTGAGTACTCTCTTTTGGAAAACATTCTTCTTTGCCTCATTCATCTTTATGAGTTCCTAATCAAGACTGGAATAGAAAATCAAATAACTATCTGAATGAAAATGCAAATTTTCAATTTCAGATTTTTTCTTTTGAGTGAGGGCCTTTCAGAATATCTATCAGATGTAGTTCAATGTCCACGTTGGCTTTAGCCAGGAAGTAGTTGTTTTCGTTAGACATTCACAAAATAACTTCATTTTAATCGTGGATTTTTAATTCACAGAAAAATCTTTCATCAATATTTAATTGAGAATGTTTCCCTTTTCAACATGAATACCCCACAAGAGGTTATCTTGACGATGGAAGATAGTGACTAAAGTTTATCTTTCAGTCGCAGATGATTCCACATCTGATTTTATGAACATCCTGTTTATAATTTCAACAAATCAATTACTTCACTTGTTTCAAAAACAGTGATCTCTTCCACAAAATGCTTGATCGTTTTCTTGCCCAAAAATTCAACGAGAACCCAATCTCCAACAGCTATGTCATCAATGTCTTTGAAGTCCGGAGCATCCTGCTCATTTCCTTCTTTTATCTTCCGCAGGTAGAAGTCATCGTTACTAGATTCACGGCAGATGTTATCAATATCATGATGAGTACAATATCTCAGCAGTTTTCTTCTTAGTTTTCTTCATATCTGGATAATCAGATTTTCTCTTGCCGAATTCTCCTCGTTGTTGAGCCTCCTTTACCTCCACCTTACGGAATTTATTCTGCTGTTCATCTGCGTCTTTTTTATCATTTTGTTCTATCAACTTTTGATGAACTTTATCAGAAATGATGACTTCAGATCCCTTGAAAATTCTTTCCTTCTTCTTACTGCCCTCGATTTTGTGCAGTTTGATCGTTGAAGGGCAAGTCATTAATCCTGCACTTCCCCCACAGAGTATGGCTCAACTCAGGCAGACTGAAAAAATTGGATTAAATCCATATTTCATTGTTATAATACATCATCTGAGGTATGAACTCACCATAATAAGTATAAATAAAATGAATTGCGGTCGATGAATTCGGATGAACCCACTTCTCTCCAATTCGAAAAGCGAGATCAAACCACAAAGTCACTTTGAAAACTCCTCTCTACTGACGTGACCAACACTGGCAGGTCTTGAAGTTAATATGATCAGAAACAGATCACACAGATGGCAGCCCTCTGAATTAAACTTCACAGGGCAAAAGGGGGGTTATTTTGCACTCACCCCGGAAACTCACTTGCCGCACCTTACCTCAGGTACACTTTTTTCAGACTAACAATTTCTATATATAATATTTGGAGCTGATGTAAAAATAGAAAAAGAACCTTTTGCACTCGACTGAATAGTTATACTTGCGTTTTCAATGATCAGAGCCACCGCCGAATCCTTCTTTCACGAGAAAAAAGTAGGCTAGAAGGGTTCCTTTTCTCTGGATCCCCCATAGCTCCCCAGAGAGACATTGAGATCCCCACTTAAGCGATTTTGCTTTAGAAGAAGCAATTGATTTCCTTTTTATTTTATTGATTCTGAATGTGTATGTGATGCCTATTGTTTCATCACAATTGTATGATTTGCTATTATAAGGAAGCACAGTTCTTGAATTATTATTGCCAGGGTGTCTCTCTTTCCCCCTCCGAGTCACCAAACAGTAGCAGTCGGCAAAAGTTTGCATTAACCGATTCTCTCAAATCAATTTGAATTCTGATTCGCTTGAAATTTCGCGATATGAATAAGTTTTGACGCGATATGAAGTTTTCCCTATTAATTTAAGAAATATCAAGGATTCATCAAAATAAAAATAAATTGAGAATTGTTTCTCTTGCCAAATGAATAAAAATAATCAGTTAATAAGATTTCTTAAGCAACGCTGAGTGTTCCGTGAGTTGAAAGTTCAGAATCCACGTTACATCATTTTTTAAGATTCTCCTCATTTTTCTAGAACCGAAGGTTTATGTTAGAAAGGAAAACTTTCTCTATTGAATATTGGATAGACATTTTTTTCTGAAAATTGAACAATCCACCAAAAAAATATATCTTTTCTAACAGAAAACATCCACTACCCTGACTAAATCCACGCTGGACATTGAACTCATCCGATAGATATTTTCAATAGACCCTCACTTGAAAGAAAGAATCGGCATGTGAAAATTTGCATTTTCATTCGAGTTAAAAATGTCAGAAAACACTTATTTCAAAGTGTCGCTCAGAAGAAAGGAATGTTTCCAACATTTTCTCATCATTGCAAAGTGAAGAATGTTTTGTTGAAAATATCAACAGGATGTTCATAAAATCAGATGTGGAATCATCTGCAACTGAAAGATAAACTTTAGTCACTATCTTCCATCGTCAAGATAACCTCTTGTGGGGTATTCATGTTGAAAAGGGAAACATTCTCAATTGATGATCGTGAAAGCGTGAAAAAAAATTTCGTCGACAAAAATGTATTGAAGATCCAGTGAATGTGATGCCAGTCTTACATCAATGTAACAAATAATTCCTGGTGAGAACTCGTTCTTGGAAATATTTTTTTCTCCAATTTCTCTATATGAGCTCTGAATCAAGACTGGGATAGAAAATAAAATAACCATCTGTTAGATAAGGGCCAACAAAGTCATCGTTTTCTATTAGTTATTCACAAAAAATAACTAATTTTCCATTGTGGACTTTTCGGTTTTCAGAAACATCTTTCTATTCAATATTCAATTGGGAATGTTTCCGTTTTCCACATGAATACCTCCATAGAGTTTACTTGAACGATGGAAGATAGTCACTCAAGTTTATCTTTGAGTCGCAGATGATCCCACATTTGAATGTTCATATTTTCAAATAAATTTAATAAAGGTTCATTACTATATTGCTAGTATTACGTTATTACCAAAATATTTTTACAATGAAATCTATCTATCTATAAATTTATTTCAAAATCTACAATTCCCATAATTTTATTTCGCAATGTTGAAGAGATTTCTTATAGAAAGTATTGTGGGAATCGTGATAAGCAATTGTTTTGTTTTTCCAAAGTTATTCTCTCAATCAGGGATTCATTTTTTTTCAAAAAGTGTCAGAAAAAAAGTACTAGATATTTTTCTATTTTAAATTTTTCAATCATTGCCAAAAAAACTTCAGATTACTTCGACTAGGCTTTTTGAGATGTTCCAAAAAATGTTGAAATTTAAAAAATAAAATTTATTACAAAATCCCAAAATTTGCCGAATTGCGGTTGTAATTATTTCAATAATAATACCTTCGTTTATTACCCAACATGAAATTTTATTACAAATATTAGAAATGTAATTTGGGTGAATATAAGTTGAGAGTCCAGACCATTGAAGAATTTTGAAACATTTGAAGTCCAGTATCAACTGAAAGTATTTTAGCTTATACAGTAGCGAACAAAAAGTTTTGCAGACTTGTATCAGATGTTTATCCCACCTCAAATGACAATCAACTATTGGGCCAAGATATTATACGTTACAAGCTCTTTGTATCGTGAAAGTTCCATCAGGGCGTATATTGATTTGTAATGTATCACGAATGATTCTTTTCGCAAGTTCTCAGTTATATTCGGCGATTAATTGGAGTAATCACGAAAATATCCAATCATTGAAGATCTCAAAGTTTTGTTAGTTCATTCTGTTGTATGTATTGATGCAATCAGTGATTTCATATGACATGGTTTTGCTGAAAATTTATATCCTATGACGAGGTATGGGTATAAGTAGGTATTCAGATCATATTTCACACATTCATACTACGAAGGATTTTGGTCGATGATATATGACAGGGATAAAACACTTTTCATTCCTGTTATTGGCATCACACATGGACGAGTTACTGATTCAAGTGATTATATGCCTAGAAATTGATTCAGCCAATTGAGTGCATTTATCTACCCTATCAATACCCAAATAAACGACCATATTGCTTGTATACGAAACAGTTATGGTAAATTTTTCACACCAAACCTATCAAAATAATTCAGTCACTGTTAACTCGACCAAGAAACTCACAGTGCTCCTAGCAGTTTTTTTTAACGTTGAGGTAGCCTAACCTAAGATGCCTGAGAACCCTGGTGTATTCACTGATTCGATTTTGTTTAGAATTTTTGGGCGACAACAAATGAAAAACGTTAAATTCTGCTAAGAACTTCATCAGTAGATGGCGCGGTTAAGGAATGTTTGTGTCACGCAAAATGTCAAACTTCAATCCTATGAAATTTTATTATTCTGTCAACATTACTTCATGCAAAAAGTTATGAATTGATCGTTTACAAAGATTATAGTTTTACGAACAAGATCGCGCTCAGAACAGTTGGCGCTAAAATGAGATGAAATCCTCGAAACTTACTACAATGTTTAAATCTGTCTGTCAAAAATCAGATTTTTCGTAAAGTCTGCCTGGCGATTTTTTCAAAGTGATTTCTCCTCAAATGGCCTTTTTGGGATCATGGATACTTCCACGAAGGAATGAGGAAGGGTAGGAGAGTGGACTGATGTCTCTAGATGTTGAATTAACTTGAAAATTGAGGGGATTGGAAAATGTCCCCGATGACATTGTTCCATTAAACTTTCTGATACAAACTATTACCAAGCCATCCAGTGCCCATCTCTGCCGAAATATTGCCTCTCTAAAAACCTTCAGATATGAACAAAATCAGAGAGTTCATTGTAGATATCATAAAATCTGTTGATGATGTTGAGAAATCGATGAATCCTGGTGTGCGACAGTCTAGGCTGCTTCCAGCTATCTTAGAATGATTTCTCAGGAGAAGGTGAGCCCTACTAACAATAAAACAATAATCTAAATGTTTCTTTTTTATTTTTCACCCCGCATGAGACAGTCGGAGAAGGAGAGCGATCTAAACCAAGCAGTTGTTCGGAAGAACAAGGCCCACTCCCAAGATCAATAAGGCTAATGACTATGATAAGGATAATAATCACTTTTTAATAAACACATGAATTTCACAAGTGAGCGTGGACTCTCCATTCTATGAAGTTATCTTGATTTTGGCTAGTGAATTCTGAACCGTCACAGAGGGTTCCATGTCACTTTGGAAGAAAATATCCACTATATATAGCATTTTCCAATACTTTTAGTCAGAAGATTGTCATCTCATGGGAAATTTTTTATACAAATATATATAATATAAAAAATAAATATAAAAGTAATAATAAAATCATTTGACTTGCTAGTTACTAGATACATTACAATCACAAGTTGAAAAAAATTATTACAATGGGCAAAGGTAGTTCAGAGAAGATTCAAATTAATCATTTTACTAGTAGTGGAGTAATATTAGATTTTAGCTTCAGAAAGTTAGGGGACTGTGTTAACTTTTTACTGTACATTAGTGATGATGTTGGGAACAACATATAACGAGTTATCAACCGCAACGTGTGTGCTTAATTAATTATTCAACAAATAAATTTCCAAATTACATTGTATATTGAATATTAAAAAAATGCTAGCATAAATGGAAAATTTTACATCAAAAAGGCAAATAAAATTTTTCTTTAAAATAAAAACTGTAAGCTGCAGAATTTTTTTGCTAACGTAGAAACAAAATGTGAGGCGGCGAATCTGAAGTGCAGCGCTGGAGGAGCACGCAGCCACGAGCGCTTTACACCAAATTTGTTATAACTTTTGATCTAATTTATTAAATTAACATAACAAAAATTTAACTGAAAGAATAAAAATGTAGCTAACGAGAAGTTTTGTTTTTGAAATTGAAAAAATATTTATGGGAATAGTACGTAAATGAAATTACATCAAAGCAGAATTCTGTCTTAAATCTTTTTTTTTTGATTTTCAAGATAAACATCTGAAATTTCCACAGAGTACTCTCAGAATGGCAAATAAAAAAAGGGGAAAAAAAATAAAAATTATATTTCGAAAAATACAGAGTTCAAAATATTGAATAATTTAAAAAAATTACAAATTTGAATTTTGAAGCCATGCTTTAAGAACTCTGATTTAAAATGTGATATTGAAACTTTTATATATGGGATATAACGAAATTTGTTGAGTGGAGGCCACATTTTTCAACCGAATGCAACAAAAATACTTCTCATGAATACGTCGGCTATTTTCGAAAATGGTCTAATAGTCTCAAAATGGCAGCTGTTGAAAAACTTCGTGATATTTCATTTCCATAGCCAATATCGGCAAACTATAAGTCGTTTGATTAAGCTTCACTTTCTCACAAATTTTACTCGATTTTTTTTTCTCTTAGATGTACACATAAATAACAAAAAGGTAGCTGTAAATTATCATTCATGGAATCTACCTTCACGACTAGCCACGCCATCGTTTTTCCAATGCCATATTCCGGTTCAGCGACCTCAAAAACCCCTATGCATCAATTTGGGTGAAATTTGCCTGACAAAATTATTTTTCATTGTTTAAACAATTAATGAACAAGCAGCTCACGAATTTGAGTTTATAACTCTTTTCTGCAAGCAATTTCCAAGTATTATCAGAAGGTTTTAGGAGAATCCATGGAGTCCTCCAGGATTCCAAAATAATGCATATGAAGGTAATTTGAGTTCTTGCGATAAGATAGTCGTGTTGCCTGCCAAAATAGTGAACACCTCTTAATTAGTCGAAAAGCTATGAGGTTTTTTCACTCAGATAGGATTTGAACCAATTGAAGCTTCGTCCTCTGAAGCTGTAGAGATGAGGCTTACGTAACAGTCAAAAGCTTCAGATATGTCGCAAATCACTTCCTTCAGACTAGAATATAGATTTTTCAGAAAGCGAAAGAGATTGCATCTCCCGTACTTTTATTGGTTTGAAAGCTCAATTAAGTAATTGTATGTAATTTACAGCACTTCATAAAATAATTATCCGCTCCATCATAAGATTTTTATCACGAGCAAACAGGGACAGAAATACATTAGTACCAACTCGGTGGAGCTGTATCAATAGAAAATTAACTATACAAAATAAATTGGTACGGTTCATAATTAGAATTATTTCGGAACCCTCCCGAAAATTCTATATAACACTCAGGGTTATTATATATTATATAATACTGACAATATATGATAACCCTAATAGCACTGACATAAGTACATGGAATAGTTTGTTCTTAAATATGTTATATCGATCGATCAACCTCAAAATATTTCACAACGAATTTACATAACCTTGAAGGCGACAAAAGCACAATCACAGAACGGATCAGAGACACAAATCACAAAAACACCCTGTGTGGTATGTAATTGCAGTTTACTGAATTATGGAAAGAAGTGACGTCAGCGCCATCTGAAACTCTGGATAACTCCCTTTATCAAGTGGGCTGGTGTCCCCCAGTTTGTCCCAATATTTTACAGGTATAAGTGAATACACCATGTTTATAGACATTGTTATAGAACTAATCATTTAAATTTGTTTTGTACACTCTGTATATATTTCAATTTTTTTGTGTTACTGTGGATATTGATAATGAGAGGAAGGTTTTGACAAGTAATTTAAAAAAGTCAATATCCCAATTGTAATAACCGAATAAAACTCAATTTCAGACAGATTTGGGTATTTATTATATAAAAAGATGCCAGTGCTTCAACAGACATCCCAGCCTTACCTATACGCTGTTAACCTCACATCATCAGAAAATGTCGATTATGATTCCAAGAAGTGAATGCGAATGTTTTTCGAAAAAAAAGCCTTTCAAAAGGGGCAGGTTTATTGAAAAGTTGCCACATAGACAACGTCTACGAACGAGCTGATGGCAATTTTTTGATAATTTTTGGAAGAGTTTTGAAGGAAACTCCAGGTGCTCAAAGTTCAAAAACGAATACGGATTATTGTATTTCTGGTTTTCATCATTTTAAAATTAGTATATATTTTTCAATTTAATGTTTATCGTTACTGAACATCAATACTAACTCTTGCCTGCAAACAGCCGCTATCCACTTTTCTCTCCGTTCTTTCAGCCACCATTGCCCCGGAAAACGATAAAAACTGAGCTCGGGATTTTTACACTCAGAATTCGACCAAACAACGACGCTACAAATCCTTTTCGATCCTTTTTTTTTCACAAGAACTGCACTGGAATGCATGCTGGCTAAACGACAAGCTAGAGTGCATTCACTATTGAGGCAGCATGTTTATCCTACCTCCACTTATCGAACAGTTCCTCACGAAGATGTCCGAAGAGAAGCTATTTCGAGAAATTCCATAGGCGTACCAAATGATTTAGTTAAAGCCAAACACAGACGTATTATGAATTTGATAGCATTCGCCATAATTTCTTCGTCTGCTATGGAAAAGTACTCACCACAGACTCCAGGGCATTTTTGCGAGGTGACAGTAAACAAAATTGAATAAACCACACTAGAAACCCACTCATTAACCTGACAAACGTAACCTTTCAACCACTCCATGTCATGACACTGCTGTATACGATGACTATCGTGCTTCCCCCCTCTCTACCTACCATTGTGCTGTCTCAATACTGAATTCACTCTGCCCCAAAATTCATAAATATCACCGAATATACCACTTGTGATAGATATTTTGAGTAGTGTATACTTTGATATTCTTACACCATTATTGTTGCAAAAATACCACTCGCCAAAATTTCCTGAAAAAAATATTTTTAAAGAAATTTGGTAGTGTGAATTTCTGCAACAATATTCACAAAAAAATGTCAAAGTATACTCAGTTACAATATATCAAAGGAATATCATTTTGCCAGAAAAGTTTTTGATTGAAAGATTGTTGCTTGGTAATATCCCGAAGAAAATTGCATGATCAAAACCTCGAACCGAAGGCATGAGATTTTGTCATTTGATTTGTCGAGGGATGTAACTTATAAGCAACAATCTTCAAATAAAATTGAATTGAAAAATAATAGACCGAGATATATTTGATTAAAATATTTCCCAAATGAACTAAACTGTCACCAATAATTATGTTTTTATTACTTTAAATTACATATTGGGATTAAAATAGAAAATTTCTACAATTAAAATTACAATTCTGGTAAATAACAGAATGACTAGAATGGTTGCCGGTGGTTGAAAAACGAGATTGGTAGGTATCTCTTCCGCAGGTATGGACAGAAAGCTTCCAGAGACAAAATCATTGGATGCTCCAGATCCAGATGGACTCTTTCTGACGTTATCCATGGGGCTCTTGTAATGCTCACTATTTAGCTTTAGATAGAGCCAAAGGGAATTCACGCTTGAGTGTCGGGAAATTTGTATCATTGAGTACTCTCCAGTTCCACATTATGCTGGATTAGATACCACTGCAGATCGATGAGAATGATTGGTGATTTTTCTAGTATATATATATATATATATATATATATATATATATATATATATATATCGATTCCAATTTTTTGTGCGGATACTGCTGTCTATTTTGATGTGAAAATGTTTCCAATGGAAACATTCTGATACCACCCAACTGATTTTGGCCATATTGACTCTCAGAAATAGTCGATCTGTCGTTACCTGCCTTGGGCTCTTATCAACAGTTTTTTCAACAAAGGCACTGGACAAACATCTGCAGCATTTGTATTTGTAATGAGTCACTTGCTATCAGTGAGTCTTCTTTCTCATCCTTGACTTGTTTTGGAAAATATTGAGTTGTAATCAATTCTTCCAGATGATATTCCGTCGTTTGTATATTCGTTTTGAAAGTATTCCTTTTTGCACTGGACACCCTCGCCCCCTCTCCAGGCTAGTTGACACGCCATTATATGATACAACTTCTTTTGTAATCCTTCAGGATTATTTTCATCCCATGCAACTGCCATGTCATACACATTTTTCGTTAACGCATTGAAACTCTCTTTTCTGTTGTCGGACATTCTTTGTAATTGCTTGCGCTTCGCGATTTTAGCATTTCACGCATCCTTGAAAATAATGTCCGAAAAAGGATTGATAATGATATTGAAATTTTCGAAATAATATTCCTGCGACATCTTTGCTGTTGTATTCCATAGACTTTTCATGCAACTTTCTTCAAAGTCCTCACCACTAGATTTCTTCATGTTATATGCGCAGTCCATTAAAATTTTGAATAGATTGCTCACTTGTGCATCAGCGCGTGAATCATAATTTCTTCAACTGCAGAACTTCTCAAATTGTCTCCGAATTGCGTTTTCAGAAGAAACTGTCATTTTGGGTGATATATTATGAAAATAAAGGCGGATTTAGACAATTTCTATTCGCAATAGTGATAGCAATAGCCATAACGTTAATAGTTGAAACAGTTGGATCAAATGGTTTCATTTAGTCAACTATTATTATTTAAATAATGCGACTTTGAATATTCCAACACGCTGAATCTTACGGCTATTGTTAAAATATTGTCTGCAATGCGCATGGGTAATGTATATCATGACAACTGACAGATACGAATACATGTTCCATAGTTCCATGTCAATTTTTTAATCTCAATTAAACGCTGAGAAATACTGCAATGCCGTCATGTTTTCGTTCGTTCATCTCATGATCACAATATAAACAAAAACATTCAATTGAAAATAGCCAAATGAGTATATTGACCAGAATACAGAACTAGCGGAACTGTCACTTTTCAATCCTGTCCTGTCATTCTTGAAGTTATGGCTGAATTTAAATCCGTTGTATAAAACGGGTTCAGTATACAATTATTATTGCGTTTATTGCTTTCCTTATTCCCAATGCTATTGCTAAATCGGAGTTGACTTAATCCACCTTCAGTCAGAATTTGTTCAAATGAACTTTTACCAAAACGACTCATTTTGACACTTACAAAAATGTAATGTCCAGTGTATGTTTATGAGAGATATTATCGGAAAGAGAAACTGGAGGGATGATTTGCAGATTTTGCCGCTGGCATTTTGACAGTATTGGTCAAAATTTGAAAAATTCTGACAGATCATTGGTTGAAATAGTGTGAGCGAAATAGTCACCAAAATATCCACAACTTCTCATTATTTTATCACTGGCAATTGACGATTTTCAAAAAAATCTCATAACGATATTATTTTGCAATGAAATATCTCTCTATACAGGGTTTTTCACGATGAGCGTAATTCAGACGTTTCTGGCAAACCAGACAACGGACCAACCTGAAAATTTCATAGTATTCATAAATTAATGTGATCTACACGCCTATTTTGGATGATGCGACGTTGCCGCTTCTACTATAAAGTAGCGGGTACTTTGATTTTTCGAATGGAACACCCTGTATATAATATCATGTTATGATTTTTCATCACTTAGTCAACAACTTCATATACTATTTCCCCATACCTATGTGTTACCGTTCAGAAGATATAAATTAATTTTGTTTTTTTTTACCAAATATACTTTTATAAACGCTGATAATCTTGAACTCTCTGGTACTAAGACGATCAAATTCGAAGTGGGGTGAATTGATACCATGAGGATCATCATTTCGAGTCATATTTTTATTTGCCTCATACATGGTCTTTAAAAAATGCAGATACTTTGTTCACATGAAAAAATGAGTGAGTAATTTTTTCAAATGGAACACCCTGTATATTTCCAAATTTTGTAGCTCTACATCCAAATTCAGATTGACTTCGTTCAGATAATCCTATTTCGATATCGAACCGTTCTCGAGAATAACTGTTTTAAACAGAAAACGGGGTGGTTTTCTTGTATTCATCACAGATAATACAATGAATTCATAATTATTAAAATACTCTTCAGCCATCAAATGAAACTTCTCTTCAAACAATAGTTTTATTAACACTGACACACGAACTGCAAATAATTTCATGAATTAGTAAGTTAATTCAATTGTCAGTATATTCCAGAATGTGTTCGAACATATCTCCACCTCCACCTTAACAAACATGTAATCTCTTTAAAAGATTCTCATGTGTAGCGCTTCTGATTGAGTCTGGAGTTAAACTATTGAAGTTTTAACTTCTTTCATATCTCCCATTGTTGTTACTGGGTTGGAGTAAACCATATTTTTAATGAAACCCCACCCAAAATAATCTAATGGATTGAGAACTGGTGTTCTAGGAGGCCAACGAAAAGCTCCTTTATTACCAATCCATCAGTCTTCGAAGATTTCAGTTGAAGCTTCGCTTACTGAATGAGAATTATGGGCTGGAGCACCATCCATTTAGTACCATACAAGTTCTCTTTCTGGCCTATTATTTAAAATCATTTAAATTCCATCTCTCAGTGAATCTTCATATTTTGTTGCATTCAAATCATCATCATAAAACTTGATATACAAAATTGACCCATTCTTGATGGCACAAAATACATTGAATTGCCATCTTTTTCGAAAACCCTTTTGGCGAGCGATATGGGGATTTTCTGGCGCCCAATAATGACTGTTGTGTCTATTGAGAACTCCATTTTTTCTAAACTTGGCCTCATCTGTCCATGTAATATTGATAGGAAATGTTTATCCTCTTGAGTCTTGACAAGTAACCATTCAAAGAATTCCACTCTACGAGGCAAATTAGTCTCTTTCAGATGTTTGACATAGTAGAATTTATAGGGATGCCCTTTGTGCTTATTTATAATGCGATAAATTGTCACGTAGGGTATACCTATCTCCCTTTCAGCCTCGGGTAGAGAAGCATTTGGAAATGCATGAAAAAATCCCAAAACTGTTATGCCATTGTCATCATCATCCACTTCAGGCTTTCTAAGAATGATTTTTGGACGAAAGATTCCATTCAACCTACAGTTTTTCAGTAGTCGATTTACCACATTATTATTCGGCTTCGGAAGTTGTGGATATCTTTCATGAAATACTCGGCGTTCTACTTGCAATTCTATTGCACTCACCACAAATTATTGATAAATTCAAGAAATCTTCATTACTGTAACCTAATCTTGACATTTTTCTATCACAATCAGTCAAAACCACCAACGAAAGTTTGACGTTCCAAAATTGGATCATTCATTTTTCCAAAGCACACTATTGAAAAATATTAATTTGCAATGTACGGTAGATACACTCAATACCTCAATGCATATAAATACAACTTTTTCTAAGGTACATATCAATTTCGAATTTACTGATTTGAGACTGTTAACAAACTGAATCGAAAAGAAATATTACGTAGTATAAAATAGATGTGAAATTTCAAAAATAAGTGATGAATACGTCATTTTCTGTTTGAAACAGTTTATCTCGAAAACGGTTCGAAATCGAAATAGAATTATCTGAACAAAGTCAATCTAAAGTTGAATGTAGGGCTCAAAAATGTGGAAATATACAGGGTGTTCCGTTTGAAAAAAAGACTCTCACTCATATTTTCATGTGAACGAAGTATCTGCATTTTTTAAAGACCCTGTATGAGGCAAATGAAAATATGACTCAAAGTGAAGATCCTCATGGTGTCACCCCACTCCATTTCGAATTTGATTGTTTTAGTACCAGAGAGGTCAAGATTATCAGCGTTCATAAAAGTACATGTTTCGTAAAATAAAATCGAAATTAATGTATATCTTTCAAACGGTAACAGATGGGTATAGGAAAATACCACATGAAGTTGTTGACAAAGGGATAAGAAATCATAATATGATATTATATACAGAGTGTTCCATTTGAAAAATCAAAGTAGCCCCTACTTTATAGTAGAAGCGGCAACGCCGCATCGTCTAAAATATTTTAGGCGTGTAGATCATATTAATTCATGCATACTGTGGAATTTCTAGGTTGATCCGTTGTCTGGTTTGCCAGAAACGTCTAATTAACGCTCATCGTGAAAAGCCCTGTATTGCTAATAATCATACTACCAGAAGTCAGACAAAAAATTGAGAAGACGAACTACTGATTATTTTCATTTCGAATATCGATAAGTAAATTGAATATTAATGACAACATATTCTTTTGTGAGTCCCAATAAAAAAAATACAATAATTCTCAACGTCTTCTCTGAAAAGTGATAAAATCATCTGTATAATCAAAATATATGCCGATATTTTCCAATTTTCAGTTGAATATCATATGTATTTTGATATTTCAGATACTTTCAGAAAGTCCGATAGCAATTTTTCTTTGTTACTTTCATCATGATATCGTGAATACCTCAAATGCGTTGGTATGCACTTTGAAACTCTTTTGGCAAAAGGTAGTTATTGATTGTGAAAGAGTTCATTTCTGTTAGAGTAGAATATTTTCACCTGTTTTATTTATGACTAATTGGTGATAAAGTGATTCAATAAAATTTGGTAGTCAATAGCTGTGTTTTTAAAATTGTGTTATACCGATTTTTGTCATACAATCAGGTGTTTGTTTTATTCAGGAGATGGAAATTGTCCCAGTACCAGCTCACCTGTGATACCTGTGACAGCATCACCCCTACCGCCAAAACAACAGGAAAAATATAAAATAAATGCGGACAAGGTTTGTACCCAGTTTTCACTTGTTTTAATGAAATTTCACTAGTGTGTTAAAAAAACTATAATAAGAGTAATAAAGATAAATAAATCACGCCCTTGAGCTAGCGAACAAATCAATAGGAAATCGACATAAGCGATATTTTGTGATGGTTTATCATGAAATTACGGTCGAAATTGGAAAATCTATAATGGCATGTTTTTCAGAAATTGGGAATGACAATTTTGCCATTCAGCCGATCCTCAAACATTTCTCCTCAAACGATTTTTAACCGACGAAAGAAGGAAGAGGTTCTCTAGTTGACGCGTTTATTTGTTTTATGTATGATAACGCATAACTTTCTAGAAAGTAGTCCGATTATGTTGAAGTTGGTATACAAATTCCAAAAGGAAAACACCCCCAAGGGTAGGAAAATAGTGATGATTGATTGTTTAGTCATTGAATTTTTACCTGTTGACCAAAAGGCTGCTCAGATGGATACCGTTAGGCCGTGAGTAAGGTTCAATTAATGACTTTTCCTAGTTTATCAAATTGGGCCACTAAAAAAATTATACATTAATTAACTTGACTAGTTCAAGAGTTGGGCGCCAGGCTTGCTCAAGACAAAAGCCAAAGATAAACAAAAGTTTTCTCAATAAATGTCACATAGCTTGTATGGGAAGGCGAATAAATATGCAGGAAATCAACTTAACAAATTTATTCCAGACAAGAATTATCAGAGTGACTGGTTATTATACAAAAAACTTTAACAAGTGAGTGGAATTCATAAAATAAAACTTTAACAATATTACTTGAAGAGTATGAAAAATTCAATGGAAAAATTGAAAAATTACATGTAGATTGAAAATTTTTGACTCTAATAAAATTTGAACATTTACAAATGTCAAGATTCTTCTAGATGTTGGTAATACGGTATAATCCTGCGAAGGTCTTCAATGGAGGGAGATGAAGAAGGCTGGTTTATACGAAGCTGGTCTCAGCGGTACGACGACGAAACTGATCTCAGCGGTACGATGACGAATCTGGTCGTGGGTGGTTATCTATTGATATTTAGACCCCCTTGTTGGCGTGAATTGGTTTGATCTTCACGGACCAGGCTGAATTTGACCTTCTGTATGACCTCCTAGGGTACCAGTCCTTCTGTCTCAGGAGGTGGCTTCACTCCGTGGTATATATCATGCAAAGAAGATGAAAGAATAAAAATTTGTACAAAATGGGGGAGAACGGAGGATATCCTTCGAATCTCAAGTTTTTATGATTCAAATTTTAATCTAGAGTCAGAAGATAGATGGGAATGATAGCATACAAAAAAAACTCAGTCTATATAGAAGACTGGGAGATAACAGTGAAAGAAAAAATTAAGTTGCAATAAAATATGCTATTCTGGTTTCAAATTTCCAAATTGATTTTAATCATTTAAAAAAAATCAACAATGAGAAAAATCCACGACGGAACTAAACAAACCTCACCCAAAACGTTATGTTGAAATTCAGTTGAATTTTGAAACAAAGTAAGCTTTGATAAGGTGATTATATGTTCTTGAAGAGTTCAGAAAAATGGAATGAGTAAAGGTATTTCAAAAGAAATATAAATTTTTTTTTGAAACTTTACCAGAGAAAAATTATAGTATTTCAAAGCAAAATACTCCAAAGTTGCCAGAGAAAAAATATAGTATTTCAAAGCCAAATACTCTGAAGGTTGCTAGAGAGAAAATATAGTATTTTGAAGCAAGTACCATGGGAAAATATAGCGTTATGGACCAAAATATTAATCAGGCCCTGGAGCAAAATTATACCATTTAGTTAAGATATGAAGAGAGAGACCATACGTCTTCCAGTGGCACAACTCTCTTAGATGAAGATAAAGTAAGATAATTCTTTTTATTGAAGAATTTTCAGAGATAAACCGGAGAGGGAGACCGCACGTCTTTCAGTGGGCACAACTCTCTCAGATAAAGATAATTTCGAAATAGGGCGGCAATTTCCTTTTCGAATCGATACGCCAGATAATTCTCAAAAAAACTGAATGAATTTCTCTGCTCTTGGCGACAGGGTAGTAACTGAAATGAATTGATTTTACAACGATCAAAAATCAAATAACCATCACTGTGAACTGAATGAAGTAAATCGATAAAAGGAAATTATTAAATGTAAATCAAATGTTATGCTTGAGGAATATATTGAATCGAGTGTTCTGAGAAAAGTGAAGCACAGGTACAATTTTCTCCAGGAGCAATTTTCCTCAAATGAAAACCAAAATTATTTCAAAAACGTATAGTTATGAAATTAAATAAAAAATTGCTCACCAGAGAGCTGTCCTATGAGGTACTGCAAAACTGTCCCAGAATAGTCGAATACACCCTTTGCAATCTGAATCCTTGGAATAATCCCCTGGTAGTGTGAGGTAAGTAAGCGCTAGTCCACTCGAAATTACCAATTATCTGGTACCTTCAAATAAAAAAAGCGTAGAACTGATTTCCAAAAAAAAAATTAGTCCCCAATGGTCGGAAGGGATATTACGTCAGCTACATAGACATATGCCAAAATGGCCGCAATATATTTTTTTTTGGTTTTTTATTTACTTAAATCCACAACACGAATCAACCTTGATATAAATTAATATGATGATTATAAAATAATATGAAGATAATTTAATTGGAAATTCACTGATAATTCCAAAGGTGACAAAAATCTAACAGTATAGAATCTATACTTACTTACTTTATACTTACTTACTTACTATAACTACAACGTTGATTGCAAAATAAAGAAAATAATTATACTCCACCAATATCAACAGCGATAGCTAATAAATTTGAAAATCGTTACGTATCAGAATCAGTTCATTCAGCACACCTGCCTTTGTCGAGGTTCAATCGTAGAAATAGGACGATCATCCTTTCGGTTCGAGCAAATCATCAATATCACCTGTTTTTTCAAAAACCATTCTCGGTTTTTTCTCTATTTGAAAACACTTATGGAAAAAATAACTGCTTGACGACATAAAATACAACTGTCATAATGAAGATCGCTGTTTCGCAGTTCACGACCTGAGCAGTGACTACTGACACGTACCACCATAAAGACAACCAGAAAAATTATGAGATATTGGTTATGTATAAGGAAGTAACGAAAAATTCGTTACACCTTTAGGGTTGACTTTGTGTTGGAGAGCCCCAATACTAATTTCCATGATCCTTATTTATAAACCAATTGTACTTTCACTTTCAACCCTCCCCTCCCTTACCCACCATCTCTTCCATTTAGGGATAAAATATCAAAAAAAAAGTTGTCAAAATTTCAACTCTTAGGACTGGGCGTTGATCGTATATCAGTCAATCAGTGAGTCAGTTAGTCAGGACATATAATTATTATTGTACATATTACCCCAAACACGACGTTGCTTCTCTGAACCGTTGAGGAGATCCCTCAATAGTCTTCCGTATCCATCATCATCAGATTAACTTCGGGCTTCCATATTGTTGTAGTGTCATCAGAACTACATATGTGTGTCAAGTGTCAACAGAATCAGTTCACAGGTGTAAAATCAATGAATGGTCCCCTATTTTTCTGCCTTTGGGGTGTATTTTTTCTCAAATTCAAATGGGAACAACTTTCAAGCATAACCCTATACAATAAAATAAGAATGATCTAAATCGGGTAACCTAGTACAAACTTATGCATCATAAAATCGGTCAACAAATGAAAATTGAGGTGGTGAACCAACAGTGATCCCCATTTTCCCATCCTCAGGCCCGTTATTTTCAACTCCGGTTATACTAGGAAGAAATTAACCAATGGTTCGAATATGCTCTTGTTCAACGTTCATTGATATTCAAAACAACATTCTAACCATTGGTTAATTCATTCCTAGTATAACCGGAGGTGAAAATACCGGGCCTCAGGACTGGATTTTTTTTTCAAATCTAAATGGTACCAAAATCATCAGAATCGAACTACTCTGTGAAAAGTTTTGCGTGGCAATACAAAAAAAATATAAAATACACGCTTCGACTAGAGAACCTTTCGCTTTTTTTTTCGTCAGATGAAAATACCCGAACGTCATATTACAATGAGTTGGGATATATTCTATTTCATGTGGTTCAAACAACTGAAAAATTCAATATTCTTCCTCAATTCGGAATAATACGCGAAATATGATAGTTTCAGCAAAAATTGTAGGTATCAGGTACAGTACAATGGGGATATTGCGCTGGATGAATTTTCGACATCCAAAACATTGTCTTTCAAGATTTCCTTCCCTATTATTTTGATACTATTTTCTATTCTCGTTTCATTTTGCAGCTCACGTACACTCAAGCAGTTCAGGCTTGTAAAGATCAGTCCATGCAACTCGTCAGCATACAAACTAAGGAGAAAAATGATGCAATTAATAAATTAATTCAGCAGAGGGGTGAGTTCAACATATTGTTACAGATTTGGGGATTGTGAGTATTGAAATACCTAATAAATCATAGAGTCCGTTCATTCACACTTGACAAAAACACATCACAAAACTATAATCTGACAATCAAATGAGTCAATCACAATTCACTGTTGAAATATTGCAAACAACACGGCCCTTCGATTTTTTTCCGATGATTGAAAATTTACTCTACATTACGATAATACGCTCTCCGAAAAAACATGTCTTCTCCTCTTCAGTGATGCGCCATGCTTTTCAATTTGACATCAGCCGTAGAAACTTTTCATATGTGACCTTCCATAAAACCCATAAACCTTCGAGAAGCCGCCATGACGTGACCTCGCTTGACATGAAACATGGTGCTCTGGCAGGCCGGCTCCCTCATAATTATTTTTATCCCCTGAATTCTGCTCTTTCGTTTGTTCAAGCTCAACATGACATGAAACGTTGTTTCCAATTTCTAGTCATACTATTGAGAATGAGTGGAAAAGCTTTTTTTTTTTGCTGTGGCAATTGGAATGGAGTTTCGAAGTCAGCAAAATCCCAATGGTACTTTTCTTGCTACCGTTTCTGCAAATTATTTTATTAGATCTTTCGGATCAGTCTGGCTTACTGAATAACTTTCGATAGAAATCATAGCATGACCTGTAAGTCTTTCCTGGCACGCAGGTGGGTTTTTATGAGTTTGTATTCGCAAAACACGAAAACACATTAGTTTGTTTGTTGTAAACAATAAATTCAACTGAATACGACTGGCGTTCCATGTTATGACCCTAAAGGTCGAGGCAGGCGGGTGGCGAGAGGAGGGGGGGCTGTTACATTCATGGCGCATATGGAAGTCGGTTGATGTGCCATGTGACCGTGCTACGAACACTGGAGGGTACACATTTATATTCCATGATTTTGCCGTCATATGGTAGCTTGCTTCTACGTCGCAGGCTGTAGTGAGTTTTCACTTCAATAGTACGCAGAAAATTATACAAAAAAGCTGCCGCTGTTGCTTAGTTCGCTTATCTGGATGAGCCGGTTCTGTGCTATGGCATGCTATATCCTATATTCGTTTCCATAATTCTGCCCCTCTCTTATTTTGATCATCATGATCTAAAGCCATCGGTTCACCAATCTTTCCAGTTGAGCAACATTTATCTTGGCCTGTGGCTGCGTTATACTTTGTAATCCACATCATTAATTCTATTTTTTTCTTTGGATAGATAAAATATTCCCATCAGTACCTATAAACATTTAATGTTCAAGTACCGTGGAGAGGGGCACTTTGCTCAAATTTGGCAGTTTTTTCAGGTGTGGTTTGTAGTTATTGGGCCTACAGAGTATATGGTACAATAATGTTCACCCTATTGATTCCACAGGGTAGTGCAGCGTTGTTCAGATTAGAATTTTTCATTTTAATTTCCAAAGACTGAGCAAAGAAACCCCGTGATAGGGAGCCACTTTACCTTCGCATATAAAATTGCTGAGCATATATCGCGCTGTCAATAGGCTATTTTACTCAAGGAGCTCATTTACAACATTAATATTATTATTAAAATGCTCAATTATGTTACAAAATCCTTTATTATTCAAACTCATAAAATTGTACAAACATGTAAAAAACGAAAAAAATATTCGACATCATATAGAAATAAAATGATAGATTTTGAATTGATGTGGCCGATACTTGATGAAAATCCATATCAAAGTTGGACATCAAAGTTGGTTGGACAAACCCCTGAATTGTACCGCACGTTCTGCTACATTCCCTTGGCTCTGAGTATAATTTTTGTGAGAACGAAAGACCAAAGTTTTTCGTAGGTCCTCACCATTTTTTCCTGAGAAGTTATTTATTTCCAATAATGCCATAATTATCATTAATACGTATCACTAGATAAGTGTATTCCGAAATTAAATCATTATAACAATTTAATTTAATTTCCGTGCAAAATAACCTTAAAGCATGTGCATTGCTTCATAATGAAATTCAAATTTTTTTCAACATTGTTATATCTTTCTTGAAACTATACTCAAAGGGTAGAAAAATATGCTCTTTCAGGTTAAAATGTCCAAAGAGTTGTAGATTCATCATCAATTCTCCACAAACCTTTGTTTTTCGGATTTAAAAATATATAAAAATTCCATCGTTTACTTACGTGCATTCCAGGATATTGACACACGATCACACACCACGTTACGAAGTAGACTGGCCGCCTAGGAACAGGATCCAGCAAGTTATTCCGTTTCAGTTACCGGAGAAATCGGCTGTTACCAACTCTTTTGCCTCTTGAGCAAGTTACTTCTACGGTAATTTAGCAATCCCAGTCTACGGTAATTGAAAGAAAACTTATTCAGGTATTGGATTCTGGAGTTGTGACCTGCGGCATAAAGTCATTTCTGAAGAGGCGATGCCTTGAAATTTTGAACTCGAAACGTAAAAGTGCATAGCAAGTGCAAGCATAAGGTTGGGGGTTTCTACCTCCCGGTCTACCTCCCGTCTGAAATTCCGTAGACTCACTCAACATGAATGCTCGAAAGATACCCATATTCACAAACATCCGTTAAATGAAGGGCTACGCTAACTGGTCATTCATACTAAGATGTGCTTCTGTGGAGCGCCATCCTTCGTAGTACTTCCATGTTTGGGTCCAGCCTTCCAATAATTTCTCTCGTCCCATGGCCATCCCTCATCTTGAGCGCTTTAATTTCTGCCCTAATATCATCGTATGCTGGACAGTTCAGCAAACGGTGCTTTGGTGTGTCTTCCACGTTACATCTCATACAATCTGGGCTCATTGTCTTTCCGATCCTGTGCAAATGCACCCTGAAATTTGCTTCTCAGAAATGAGCACACTTAGCGGCTTGGCCATTCCATTGGCGTATCAACCCAGTATTTGATGTAACTAATCAGTTCATATGACTATTTTCCTTTGCTGATCGAGTCTCAATCCCTCTGCCACATTTCTGTGGGTCAACCACAAGCCTGGCTGCAACCAAGTATCCTCTAATATTACTTCGTTTCCAATCATGCTAGTTTGGCCGTTTCTTGTCAGGTGCTTTATTTAGAACTTCTATGTGGAGAGGCATGGTTTTGACCAGTACGCAGACAGTATCACTGGGTGTTGGCCCCAGTTATCACACATCACCTGTGCTCTTCTGAGGCTCCTCATATTTATGCTGGTGCCTATCTTGTGTAGCCAACATTTACTGGCGTAAGCGATGATGGGTACAATGGCTACTCGTTAGAATGTGACCAACAACTCCCTGCTGCCAGTCCAGCTGCTTTGAGTGTGTTTTCTCAGTGATTGGGAAATCGTCCTTGCTTTACCTGTTATGCATTCAACTTGTCTGCGGAAGTTCAGCTTTTCATCAATAATTGCCTAGGTACTTGATGTACTCCGTTCTTTGGATGGGCTCTTCCAAAAACCTCACTACTGGGTCGCGGTTGCCAGAAAAACCAGATATCAGTATGTACTTAGTCTTGGAGTTGGATATCTGTAGTTCATGCGCCATTGTTCAGGAATCCCAATTCATCCAGTTCCAGTCTCAGTCTTGTGTTTGCTTCGATTATCATGGCAATATCATCTGCATATGCCATTACTTGCGTGCCTTGGCTCCATTCGCTTTTCAGCAATGCTTCTAGGGTGATGTTTCACAAAACTGGACCCAAGGCTGAGCCCTGTGGACCACTTGGAAGTGAATCCAAATTGGTTGGGATTTATCATTCCGTAGTTTCCTCGCTGTTCCAGCATCTTAACAATTATTATGCGCTCGTATATCTTTCCGAGCTCAGAAGGCAACGTCAGTGCGGGGGCCTTCATAACTGTCACCAGTTTTCCCTGCTCCCAAGGCTTCGGAAAAATGCAGTTGTGAAAGCTACTCTGATAAAGCCTTACCAGTTATTCTACTAGGTAGGGCAGTAGCAGGTATATTACCTTTCCGTGCACCTGATCATTTCGAAGTGCTTTCCCAGCTTAAATTCTACGTGAGGCCTCTATAACATCTTCTTTCGTTACTGTAATAGGTGAAATCTCCGTCCCGATCTAGTTTTATACGCCGTTTCCCATTTCTGTCGTTCCAAGTCTGTGTCTGGGTCCCCAACCGGCACCAACTCATACATTGCCTGTTTGAGTGTTTCCTCCACTGTTGAATGGGCTTCTTCGTTCTGGACATTCGGAGCTATCTGCATCGTTTTAGCGCCTATCTTCGATGTGGCCAGCTTATAGGTATTTCCCTATGGGTTGGTTGCTAGATCTTCTCTAACGAATACCACCAGCATTTCTTCTCTGCCAGCTCAATGTTGTGTATATAACTCGCTGGGGCTACTCTGTACTGGTCTCTGGAATAATCGATAATTGCTCGATTGAATCTCTTTCATAGCCTTGGTACAGTATTCTGGTGTGACTAACAATTCGCTTCAAATCTGTTAGATCTTCGTTTCATCACGGTGTGTATTTGCATTTCCTTGCAAGTTTGCTAGTTATGTTACATATGGTCATCTTGGCTATGAGTTCGTTGATTTTCCCGACGGTTTGAACCGGCATACCATCCATCTCCTGTCTGAGAGCTCAGCCTAGTTCCGGTATCTTATCAACTTTGTGTCGTTTCATGCTGTGTCGTTCCATCCCAGACACTGAACTTGATCTCAATCAATTTGTTGTTGCTTTGAATGTGTCCATCCATCACCCTTCAGGTGACAGGAGAGTTCAACAGTTCCTTGTTAATAAAAGTGACATCTATGGTACTATCGCCATTGGTCGCTTGCCAGCCTTGTTTAGCATATACATTGTCTCGCAATGGTATTCTCTGAGACCACACCTCTGTGCGCCGTTGGGCCTGAGTGCTACAAAGGCGACTTGACGTTCATGTCTCCTTCAATAATTGTGACCTTATTGGATCGGTTTGCGACTTCCGTAATCAAATTGGCAGAATCCCGGAAATCTGCCCCCAGCAAACAGTATACGCTTGCCAGTGTTATGTCCTGGCTGATGCATCTGACACTCACTACCTCCATGTTGGTGGTCTGAACCTAATACAGCCATGAGGCATCTAGGTCTCTTCTAATTATTATGATACACGCCATAGTCCCCTTCTGTCTTTGTGGGTAAATGGCTCCTGTAATGGGAGCATGTCCACATTCCGTGTTTCTGCTACGTTTCTGATTTCTAGCGCCGCAGTTCTAGAGTTCTGTGGGTTGGCTTGTTCTATGTACAGTTTGATCTGCTTATCCACAATAATAAATGTACGTGGGTTCGAACTTTCTTTAATATGTTTGGCATCCTAAGTAGGTAGCCTCGTGATTGCAGTTATCTCCTCCTGCTCTGTAGCAGTTTACACATTCAGCTTTGCTTGCTTCGCAATTCCTGGTGTCGGGTGCTTCCGAACAATTTGCGCAAGCTATGCTGCTCTTACAATCCTTGGCTATGTGACCAAATTTCTGACACTTTTAGCATCTTATGATTCGTATGTGGTCCCTTAGATAGCAGCTGTTTCACCCGATGTGTACTCCTACCCTAGAATTCTGCTCCGTACTTCAGGGGTACTTTCGATAACCCAAGTTTTGTCTTTGGCTTACCCACTGTCATACTTGTATTTGGCTTCAATAGCCGAGGGATCTTCATCTTCCAGACCTGGGTCCTTATTCATTTCCTTTTCAATTCCCTCGTCCATTACTCTGTCTGGTACTCCGACAACTGTCAATCTTGGATTGAGTTTGTCAAGTTCCTTGGCTACCAGACCTAGTCTGTTCAGTTCCCCCGACTCAGGTTCGCTTCGGAGGCTATAATCTTCACACTGATTGGCAATATCTTTTCGGGCTCGACTCCGATATTCTCTGGCTTGCTACTTGTTCCAGAGTATCCTCCGATGAATTCAGGTCATTGTGTTTGCTGATTGGATATATAGGTATGATTCGACTGCTGGAGGTTGCCTGGGGCCTTCCTCTCATTACCCTTACTGTCTCTATATTTTGCTTTGCCTTCTCAGTATAAGTTGGCGCTATCGTCGCTGGCTTGTTAGCCAACATCGCCTCCATCCTTGCTAGGACCTCAACGATTGCCTTTTGATCTGCAACTTTCTTGGCCCCTCTCCAGTACAGTCATGAAAGCTATATACATTTGCTCCACAAGGGTGACTGCCTCGTTCCTTTCTCCTGAGGAATTTTTGCTTGTACACAAGAGCCATTATCGACTGTCTTCAGCGCTCCCCAAGTCCACGGTTGGTTGCCTCACCTCGTTTTCGCTCTTCCTCTCGTGGAGGTGAGCTATCCGGAGAGCGTGGAGGTGCAATGTTCGCCGGATTAAAGAGCACTGTTAGTCTGACAGAAATTTCTCGAAGAATAATAAACGCGATTTTGTAGATATATCCGCTATATCAAAATATGTGGAACAGAGAGATGTCGCCCTGCTATCTTCTAGAGTTGTTGAGGAGTTATTCAATGGAGTGCCTTCTTCAACCGACGAAACCAAAAAGGATGAGTTTCTCTATTCGACGCGTATATTTTTTTTAATTCTTTTTTATGTATGATCACGCACAATTTTCCACAGAGTAGTTCGAATCCGATGATTTTTTTTTCATTGGATAGGGTGTACTTCGAAGTTGGTTCTATTCCAATTTGAACAACCGAATCCATCTCCAAGGGTAGCAAAATGAAGGATATTGATCGTTCACCCTCTGAATTTTGGTCCGTTAACCAATTCTATCAGGCATAACTTTGTAGTAGGTTTGCCTATTTGGATGATTCTCTTATTAGGAAGGGTATACCTCATAGTTGATCATATTCCCACTAAAAATCAAATGATTCACATCTATGGGTAGAAAAATAGAGGATGATTGATTTTTCACTCGTGAACTTTGGCACACATATGTAGTTGACATATCCGTCAGAATGATTACATTCTATGAAAGCATGGAATTATATACAAAGTGATGGAATCAACTAACCAGAACCTCCAAAATTAATTTATATTATATAATAATGAATATTTCAAATAGAAAATTAAATTCTTTGATAGTTATTCGTTGAAGTAAGGTAGGTGAGTAAGTATTTTGGAAGTAATAAAAAATTTAGTAGGTAGTAATTAGTAGAGTTCAGCAACAGAAAATTGAAAAATAAAAACTTTTTACCAAAAAATTCAACCGACGAAAAAATCAACCGAAAAGCAAAAAATAAAATAAACCTCAGTCTGAATGATAATTGAGCTCCTAAACTAATGTGAGTAACTGATTTTGAGTCGTCGCCAAATGAAGTAGCAATTGAATTAGGTGAAGCGTAAAATGATGGCAGCGAAATGCATGGCTGCGACTGATCTTCGATAATTGTTTGTTTGGCGCCGACTCAAAATCAGTTACTCACATTAGTTTAGGAGCTCAATTTTCATTTAGACTGAGGAGGTTTATTTATTTTTTGCTTTTCACTTGATTTTTCCGTCGGTTTATTTTGAATGAAATCCAAAATTTCCAAAGAATGCTTGGGTGTTGACCCCAAACATATGGAAACAGTGTTTTATAACGGGAACATTCTAAAATATATGAATAACATGAAGCTTTCTGAACGTGAAACAATTCTCAGAACGGAAGAGGTAGCAAGGTTTTCACGAAACTGATTTCAAGAGTGTTGAAGTGAATTTAATTCAAAAAGTCGTATTAATCGCATGAAAAATTGTTGGATGACACTCCATCTTCAATACTCAACGAACTACCTTGCAAGAAAAGAGGATATCCAAACCGATATTCGGGGAGCTTTGAAACTATCTAGGTTAACAGCAAGAAATTCAACATGCTTTTAATTGGGGCATGTCATACATGTATCACGTGGACAACATGTTCCCTATATACTTCTAATGGCAAAAATCATATTGTCAGCTTCTTTGGAAATGAGCTATATTCGAGCTGTTTTCCAGATGGGTGAGAAGTTGCCGGCATTATACGATAACCTGAAGAGTCAACAAAAGACAGCAGTTAGCACAAGGGTACCCTTGGTGAAATTATGTCGGTTCTGTAGCTTTGCGAAATTAAAATTGGAAAAAATAAGTGAAATGGTTCACTGAGAAAAGGTAGTACTGGTATCTATCTATATAAATGGTGGTACTTTCTGTTAGAAATATAGGAAAAAGTTTCGGCGGATATTTTCGGTAGTAGGATATTTCTTCAGTGGTTCACATTTGATAATGGGCAGAATGAAGGTGTTGATTTCGCGAATGCACACACATCATTTCATCATACAGGCAAAATTCATGGTGGGGAATCACTTATCATCAACTCAAAATATACCTGCATCTCTAGTAATTCTCAAGTCGAATTTGAGTTCTCTATAGTCTGAAGTATTGTCTTCAAATTTCACGATCATTATTCCAGAGACTTTCATATTCAGGAAATAATCAGTTCTTTTGTTGATTATTCAGCTTTCATTTTCATACCAGTGAGTCCATGATATGTCCATGATGTACAGGATTTATACTTGTAGCAACAGTTTTCGCCATTTCACGGGAAGTTTTTGATGTAAACTCAATGATCACCGGAACTCTTTGTTTCATATTGGTTGAAATTTATATTATCATAGAAGAGTTGATTAGCAAGTTAAATATAACTAGGAGTGATTATCAACTGCAGAGATTCCACCAACTAACATCAACCATCAAAATAATCGAATAAATATTTCCATACAGCATATCTCTACTTCTATATTATTTTCATTTTACTCTATGTTGAATATTCTGATGTAAACATGACGTGAAATTTTCATATTCTGAGGTCGTACTGACGTAGATTATATCTGTGTATTAGGTCCCTCCTCTGTTTTTTTCTGTGCTTTTCTGGGTTGATTCTCATAGTATAAATGAATCATCCCGACCTTACTATTGTAATGTGAGTACTTTTTTTTTAAATTATATTGGGTGAATATAGGGAAAGAAACAGATTTTTTTTTTTCGGTAAATTCAGAAAAGAACAGAAAAAGTGGAAATTCCACTGAACTATCGGGGTATATGAAAAAAGTTTCCAGAAATATCGATAGATTTTCCTCATCTATGGTAAGATGAACAAAACATGATTGGAAAGTTGTTTCAAACTACACGATTTCAAACATCTCGAAAAAAATTCAAATAGCTGATATAATCGGAGAGAAAAATACGGTTTCGACTGAAAATCGAATTGAAGTTTTTCTCCTTATGAAATAGTACAGCAAATCAGGTGAAAAAAAAATTGATGAAAATGTAACAATAATATAACACGTGGCTCTTGAGCTTATGCAATATCGCGCCCTTCATATGGCGATCGACGGTGTTTTCTCCGATCCGATGACAGTCAATGTCAAAAAAATTCACCACATTTTTCAAGAAAGTCAATTCTTCAAATCATTCCATCATAATGTTCGGAAACACTCTTGAATCAAGTCCCCCCATCTCGATTTTGGGAGTCACGGTTTTCAATAACATGTCTTGACATGAATAAATCATCAAGCCAGGGGCTGGGTTTTCTAAGGAGAGCTAGAAAGTTTTCTACTGCTAACCAACTCTTGGACGACGTACAATGCTCAAATCCGACCTCTGATGGAGTATTGCTTCGTCTCCTAGATTTCATTCTCGAACAATCCAACCCCCACAGATGTCCTCCATCCACTGAAACATAGAAGAGGAGTTGCAGACCTGACATTATTCTGGAAATAGTTTCACGGTAGATGCTCTAGAGAAATGAAATCTCCCATACTGCCACTCTTCCCCATTTAAATCAAATCGAAATATACTTTATTATGTAAGATAGTTTCTTGTTGACAAAGCTCTGTGAAAGGGACATAAACAATTGAAGAATTATTAATAATCAATAATAAAAATGCTTACTCATAAATACAAATATATACATCACATATACAAACACAACTAATAACACTTCCAAAACATGGTGGAATGTTATTAGATGATTGTCATACTACACGTCAGAATTATAACAATACCCAACAAAAAAAAATTTCATTTATACGCTATATAAACTACATTCAGTAGTCAGAGGAATTACAATATTATAAAATAAATAAATAGGTGTACAGTGCTACTCATACATAATGATCTAACTGAGGTTGTCACTATAGAATTCCTGCAGGTTGTAATATGCCTTTTTCAGGATGATATTCTCAATTGAATTTCTAAATGGTGCGAGATTTACTGTGTTCTTGAGAAGGCCAGGTAGGTGGTTATAAATCTTCCTACTCTCGAATATAAGGCAATTTTTTGTCAAAGATGATGTTGGTATGGTCATACTAATATTATTGTGTTGACGGGTAACATAACAGGGTCTATTATTTGGCTCTTTTGATTTTGTTTTATATACTGAGCACACTGTTTCGAGAATAAATATACAAGTTAGTATTAAAATTCGATGTTCAATAGAAAGAAGCTCACAATGAACCATTGAAGGAATTTACAAAAGTACCTCAATGCTCTCTTTTGAAGTACAAATATTGAGTTCATCAACTGGTTAGAGCAGGAACCCCGGAAGGAGATGCCATATCTTATGTGAGAGTCAATCAGTGAGAAGTACGTTATTCTGCCTGAATTGAGGCCAAGTGACTCGAACAGCATAACAGCCTGATGCTAATGTTTCACTCAGTTTTTCTATGTGCGCTTCAAATTTCAATTTGTCATCTAGGTATAAACCTAGAAATTTGGTGAGGGGTTGGCTAGTTACCCTCTGATTGCCTACAGCTAGGTTATCAAAGTTGAATTTGAAGGTTAGTATGCTTGTTTTCCCAATGTTGAAGCACAGCAAGTTGGATTCACACCATCGTTTAACTTTCTCCAAATCAGATGTGATATTTTCTTCCAAGAGTTCAACATTTTTTCCGTACCACATTATTGTGGTGTCGTCTGCAAACATGGTGAATTTTCCGGAAATTGGTCCCAATACCGAGCCCTGGTCCCAATACCGAGCCCTGTCAAGATTGACATGGCAAGGACCACTCTCCATCAACAAGCATTCTTCAACAGGGCTGCTACGGATTGAAACCTCCCAAAACCAAATTTCCCAGAGAACTACAACCTACAGCTCTTCAAAAATAGGGGACCACAGTTATCTCCTTTTTTTTCTTCCCCATTCAATGGTCGCAGTATGGGACTCCCGCTGCCAACACGTCCCTTTTGCGTCCATTTCCAGTGAAAAAAATATATGAGTAATATGTACAATCGGAGGAGTATTAGCGCTTCCCCCAATATGGATATTTATGTTTTTATTCGTCACATTTTCATGATGTTATATATCTTTTGGTCATTTACTAGACCATTTTTTTTTGTTGATAGGTACTGCTGAAGCTTACTGGACATCAGGAAACCGAATTGCTGATGAGAAAACTTGGGTTTGGCTGACTAACGAAAAAATCGAATACTTCAATTGGAATCAAGGCGAACCCAACAACGCCAAGAAAAATGAATTCGGTATAGAAATTTTCAAAGTCGGCGGTGACTCAAAGTGGAACGACGCTCCTCTCGATTTCAAAAGTGCTTACATATGCGAAAGAATCATTACATCAGGCTGCGGTACCCAATGCTGTTCTCCAGTTGTTAATATTTATGTCAATAACAACGTGATTTCTTCCAATGGAACAGACAGTAAAAAGATTTATAGTTCTTCAGTCCCCAAACCCGGACAGTCTTACGATGTGGAGGTCAAAAATAATATCAACGAAAAATATACATCTGAAAATGGGTTGGAGAGCGTTGACACTAAGAAAATTCATTCCCATGAATATCACGTTACAAATAAGAAACATCCCGGTAAATATCCTGGTAAACATCCTGGTAAACATCCTGAAAAACACTGAGTATAAAGTGGAATTATTATAATGTATCATGAAAAAAATCAAATAAATAATGAAATTATTATGATCGTCATTCAATACCTGTTGATAAATCAAATTGCTTCAATACAAATATCGTGCGAGATTAGTGGACTATATTCTATTTGTTACTCAATCACAACGGGAGTGAATTGGAGTGACATTAGAATCCGATATTTACATATTTACTAATTTTTGTTGTTGATTTCTGAACTTCTGGAGATTTTTCCATTTACAATATGGCATACTTGTGAGGGACGACATGCCCTCCTGATTGCGAATCCCTCTTTTCACAGAGTTGAACTTGAAGAAAGGTAATTTAAAAATGAAAAACCCGACTGCATAAAAGTAAACTTCAAGAAACATGGAAACAAGATGACTAGAAAATATTGTTGGAAAATTATGTTTTGAGAGGTTAGCTATTAAACTTAATAGTGTTAACAATCTCATGCAGTCGGAGACATCTTCAATTCCAAATGTAGATATATTATTGCCTCCGAATGCGTGAGATTGTTTATAGTATTGAGAATAATGGTTAACCTCTTGAAACATAGTTTTCTGACAATATTTTCTGGTCATCTTGTTTCCTTCTCTTTTGGAGTAAAATTTTTTCGGAGTAGGGATAAAAGACAAAATGGCGGCTCTAATATGACGAACAATTTTTGTGATTTTGGTCCGATTCTATTCAAAATTGGAATCTAGGAGTTTTTGAGGTCGGAGATCCTGATTTGTTTGCCAAAATTTGAAAATTCGACATGACGGCTTCAAAATAGCGGACGAGTTTTGTGATTATGGTCCGATTCTATTCAAAATTGGTATGTGGGTGGTTCTTGGGGTCGAATATTTTTCTACAAGCAAGTCTGACTATGTGTCTGTCTGTAATCAAATCTTGCGAATTAAATTTGACCCGCTTCTAATCGTCCGATTGATTCGGAGTTTGACAGGTGTACATAGCATGGGTGATGAAATTTTTGTTGGGAGAAAAACAGAATGGCGAGTCCAATACGGCGGACAATTTTTGTGATTATGGTCCTATTCTGTTCAAAATTGGTATCTAGGGGTTTTCATGATCGAAGATTATGTTTTCTTTGTCAAAATTCAAAAATAAATCAGAAAGAAATTACCAAACTAGTTATTCAACATGACTACTAAAATTTTAAAAAGAACAATTTTCTATTAGTCGTTGTTATAAATAACAAAACTGAAAAGTTAAAAATAAAAATAAGATAAAAAATTTCAAAGGAAAGCTATTATTCATACAAATGCAGCAAAAAGGAAAAAATAATTTCTTTCATTGTTTGATTTAGGTTATTCTGTGGGTAACAGATTCAAAAGTTTGCCGCGGAAACAAAATAGGTAATCCTGCGCGGCAAGGCTTAGAATCTGTTACTCACAGAATCACCTAGATCAAACAATGAAAAAAATATTTTTTTCTTTTTCAGTGCATTGTATAAATAAAAGCTTGTCTTTGAAATTTTCTTAATTTCACACTTTTCAGTGAGGATTTTTCACAATGGCGTCTGATTCTCGCAAAATTAAATTTGTCACAATATCGCGTCTAATTGTCGCCATAATGAATTTTGATTTTAACTGCCCCGTCTTTATTCACAATATGGCGTCTGGTTTTCACATATTGAATTTTGAACACTGTCACGTATTTGATGACACTTGCAGGATTAGGACAATTCGATTGACGTAAAAATAATCAAAATCGGCCCACGCGTTTGGCGTCCAGAGCGCCACAAAGGAACAAACATACATACATACATGATAAACACATAACCCTTCTTTGCGTCGCGCAGTCGGGTGAAGAGAAAACAAATCAGTTAACATTATTTAGGACTCGGCATTGTCACTGATATGCAAAACATATAAGAATCGACAGAAATATCCTCAACAGAATATTGAATAAAAATTTTTTCTGTGAATTGAGAAATCAAAGACGAAATTTTGTTAGAATCTGACAGGAAACATCTTTTCTGCCCGGTAAAGCCACGCTATACATATAAATACATCTGATATATATTTTGAGAGGATCCTAATCAAAATAAAAAATCGGAAAGAAAAAATGTATAGTTGAATGAAATGAAGAACATATTTTCCAAAAAAGAGCACTCACCAGAAATCAAGTATGTGCATTGGCAGAAATGACACCTTGTTCGAGTAGACAGATCGCCGACGAAGTGAATTTGAATGAAAGAACTGTAAGGAATATTTTGAAGAGAAACGGTTATCATTGTTCCAAAGTCGAGACCACACAAAAACTTCTGCCTGGAGACCATGCAATAGGGAATTTCGTGTGAATGATGACTTTCTGAAAAAGGTGTTATTTATCGTTGAATCGTCCTTTTCAATTCATCGAAAACACAACCCATCTGTAGTACGTTATTTGTCTCATAAAAATAAACATTCGAGTATTGCTGTGCGGACACAGTACCCGAGAAAATCAAATGTGTGGTCGGGACTCCTAGGCGATCAGGTCATAGGCCCATTTTTTATCGAAGGGAATTTAAATGTACCAAAATATCTGCAACTTTTGCAAAATCAAATTATTCCTGCAGTTAGCACTCTTCCGATTGACTTTAACGACGTGTGGTTTCAACAAGATGGTTGTCTTGCCAACAATGCAGGCACGGTGGTTACATTTTTGAATCAATTATTTCTCGATCGGTTTATTTGTACGCGAGGTACAATCAACTGGCAACCTCGATCACCAGATGTAGCACCTCTCGATTTTTATTTCTGGGGCATGCTGAAATCGGAGGTATATTGGCATGGGTTCGAACGTGCCACCAATTTAGATGAACTGAGGGCAAAAATTATTCAGTTGTGTGCTCAGGTAACACCAGTTACCCTCGGTTGGTTGGTTGGTTGGTTGGTTGGTTGGTTGGAAGCTGACGAGCCAGAGACAGGGTTTGCACTTAGCTTTCCTTGAGACTGCGACCAGCTGGGGTCTTTTGTATCACTCTGTCTTCAGTGGTTCCTCATTCAAACAGGTGTGTGCCTTTAATTAGGTTTAGAAGCCTGTTGATGAGGTTCTTCGGATTCATGCCAGTTTCCGGGCTGATCTCTCCAAAGGTACTGTGTACTTAGGGCGTCACAGTCGAAGATAATATGAGAGGCTGTTTCCTCTTCTTCATCATATAGCCTACACTCCACGGTTTCTGCAACCCCATGGTGTTTGGTGTTTTCTTAGGCCACAGTGTCAGTCAACAGACCTATTATTGAACGAGCCTTCGTTCTGTTCAGATTCAGAAGGTCACCGTCGTGTCCGTTTGGATGCCCTACCATGACTTTGCTGTTATCCCAATATTGTTGGTGTCT